>JAUEKS010209413.1:0-13853 GCA_031762815.1 Tylodina fungina
GCAGCATTGTGTCTAGGTCAGATTGAATACGTCGCGTTGTGTGTGTATTTCTTGGATAATAAAGTCCAGCCTTGTTTTATACAAGATCAGCCTTCTTTGTCCTCTGATTATTCAAAGAACTCCATCACCGTTGCGTGACACTCTCTAGTTTCGTGCTGGACTCGCACATCCCTACTGCACACCCTTTCATTTGTTGTTAGGTCAAGGACCTAGAAAATTTTAGACCTACTTTCGTAAAGCTGTTGAATCACAAATTGTGTACATTCTGACTGAATCTAGCAGTTAGAATCTAAAGTTGCAGATTCTGGATTTGACAAAATGAAAACAATATGTGACCATTTCAAGCCACCGACATCTGGATCTAAAAAGTCTTAAGGACAGTAGTGAAAATATTCCTGGTCCCAGTTCTGATTCAGGTGGATCGTTTTCTATGCCCATCGCAACAGGCTGTGATAGGCCTAGGCCCGACGCGCTCTCTGAAATACTAAAAAAGGATGGTGAGATCTTAGTTTACCGGACCACTCTTTCAGGCCTTTGCCTGAAACTCAGGCGGTTTTCAAGAAGGCCAGATTTCTGAAATTTGGCCGCGCCACGGCCAAGTTGGCAACCCTGCCCATTGTCACCTGGTTGAGTGAAACAGCAGGGGTAAATTTTCTTGCTTAAGGAAAGAAACACATATGCTGCCAGCGGGTTTGAACCTAATACCTCTTGGTATGCAGTGCCACACTCTATGGCTAGACCACTGCATCCCTGATAAGAAGCAGGTCCTATTTTAAAAGATGGTGTCATGGTCCTTGACTCAGTGTCGGGGGGGGGGGGTCTCTGGGGTGTAGTGGTTAAGACACTAGCCTCAGAAGACGAAGGTCGTGAGTTCAAGCCCAGGTTCACCCAAGATTTGTTATCAGTTTTCTCTGGCCCTGGCTCATGTGGAGTCGCCTTGTCCTATCGGAGATGGACGCTTAAAACGTAGGTCCCACCTCTGATATAACCTTAAATGTGTTGACAAGGGGTGTAAAACTCAGGTCATTCATTCATTTATTTATTCATACAGACGACCGTAAGCCCCCTTGGTCCACTAGTCACGACTGCTACTGGCGACCTCTAACCCCTCTGGCCTCGAGTTATAGCGACAAACATCAAACCTTCTGGGCATTAGTAGGAACAACTTACGACAACCACCAACCCTTCTAGCCTCTTTGTTACTCTGATAGTCCGCGTGTTAACCGTTTGGCTGTTATTTTGTCACACTGATCGCTTGCGAGTTAACTTCTAACAGTGGTACTGTGCCACCCACTTTTGTCCCAAAGATGCCAAGGATACTATTGTCTGCCACCCGTTTCATCCCAGTATCATAGTTTACTGAGAATATGAAATGTGTCTTTGATTCTCATCATTTCTCTTGACTATCGTTTAGTGATCAGCCCCGACTACGTGAGACATGTGTATCTAATTTGGTGAACCCATACCCCTACTTTAGACACATAAAAAGACCTCTCAACTACAGATTTGAAAACTGGCATGACAAAACTTCACCAGATCAGCAACACAAATTATTACGGATAACTGTTGATATTTTTACGTAAGGGATAGTAAGTCGGTATAGTACATCGAGCCAGGATCAAAGGGAACTATCCAAAACTTGCTTTTCTTTAAAGTTAAAGTTTTATGTCACTTGCAACAAAAATATGTTATTCAAGTGACAGAATGTGTCTTAAACGCTCAAAGCACACTGAAAACACAATCAATAGAATTGAGTTCATGGTGTGGGTTGGAGACTCCTAATGAAGTGTGTTGCCCTGTGGTATACTGCAATGCCACTCATCAGACATGAAGTAAGTATATGAAGTATATATATTACTATTGTATCTGTTCCTGAAGGTCCTCTGTGCTGTCGGGAAGTGCCACGCCACTTGGCTTTCAGACTACAAGCAGAATATTGATCACCTGGATTCCTCATTTCTTACCTGGCGCACTGATGCACTTGCATTTCATTGGACACACCCAGATCCAGATGAATTCGAGGACATGGAATCATTGTTCGAATCTACATCTCTTACTGGTCAGATTGGAAAGTATGTGTTAAAGAAAGCCCACATCTTTCCTGACCAAAACAAATGATAAATTTTGTAAACATTTTTTTTTTAAAAGATAGCTTATTACTATTTCTATTTCTAGAAGTGGATAATCCATTTTGATGGCAGTTGCCATTCAGTATTTATGTCATTGTCATTTTTTTTTTGTGATAGATTTCAATCAGCATTTTATCTGTGATTACATGTGATTTGAACTCGCATAACATATCTTCACCATTACATCATCATCATATTTACAAGTTTTCATCCCAGCTGCTGTCCCTGAGAAACCACATATCTGTTTAGGGATTTCATTTTTCTTTTTTTTTTTACGGGGGGAGGCGCTGTTTGTTGTTTTTGTTTTTTTAAACAAAGGGTATATGGCAGAAAGCTCTACCTGATGCCAACCAGACTGTTATAGAGCACCGTACCAATTTCCAGGCATTTGTCTTTCAAAATGTGAGACTTATGATTGCCCTGGGCAATCCCTCAAGCGTCATATCATTAGGATGATAAGACAACATCAATTTGTTTACTTGCATTTTTGTGCACTTTATAATAGGTACCCCAAGTAAAAAATTCAAAGTTGTACCAGACCTATTAGAAGCGTTTAGCTTGATAGATCTTCACAAAACTTGAATTTTACCTTTTAAATTGTCAAAATCGATCAAGAAATAAAAAAGTTACGAACAAATTGTGTTTTTGTGACATAGAAAAAAAAATAGACAAATTTATTTTGAAATATCGGACACAAAAGACATAAGCATGAAATATAGAGTAAAAAAGCAATTTTAAATCCAATTGAAATTCCTGGTAAACAACATCGATATGATACACCATAAACAAAATTATAGCAATATGTAATATAGATTTTTGATAACAATGATCAATAAATGACAAAAAATGACAAAATTAGCATAAAATATGTTTAATATAAGCATGATTTCGGCAAACGTGCCAACTTAAGCAGCTATGATCAGGAAAACTATTGGACAAACAGGATTCAAACTTGAAGGATGTATGCAATTTATTATAATCTATAAGATTAATTTTTTACCAAGGAATCAGACAAATATTTAAAAAGTTATAAATGTGCATAATAAGGTAAGCGCGCAAAAACGCGACGCGGAAGAAATTTCTCCGCAAATTTACGGTAAATACACATATTTTACAATAACTCTTCAACAAATTAAGATATGAACCTGAAAATCATCACCTTAATGTATTTTTTCACAAGGAATTCAATTATGGTATTTGTTTTTCTCTACAATAAGAATAAAGCATGATTTTGGACAATTTTCATGTTTTCTTAATATGGAATTGATATTTTAAAAATTCAAAATTCATAAAAATAACAAAGGTAGAGGTTAAAACTTAAAACATCAGGCTGAATATAGAGACATATAAGACTTATTTCATTAAAACAAAAGGATCCTATATTGGATTGATAAATAACATTAAAATTCAGCTGCATTTAATTAATTTAATTAATGATAATTACATAATTTCAACGCACACATTTTTTGTGTACTATAATTATAATGCCTATACTATACATGATATAAATATGATTGTCAATACACTATATATATATGGAGGATACAGTTTTTAAGAAGTGAAATGTAAGTCATTGGCAGATTTTAAAAAGTTGTTCTATCTCATAAAAATAAGATCAAGATAATGTCTCGAGACTAATCATTAAGTCTTCGTCTTTTACTACTTTTAGTTTTAGCTTTGACTGGTACCGTTACTGTGTCATCAACTGCCTCCCCCAAATGTCTAAGTAAACGTTGATATAGAGTGACTATGTTACCAGTCACCTGTATCTTCTCCCCCCGACACAATCTTCTGTAGTTTATTTGTATCTTGAGGTTTTCCAAAGCATTTGGGCGCTCTAAGAGATTATCTACCTCTTCTTTTGTTGTGCACACCCCACCCTGAGCGATAATTTTGTCCAGTATCCCAGCCTTCCTTTCATCAATGCCAACAGCCTTCTCAACTTTTTTTTTATAATGCTCATGCATCTTCTGCTTCACCTTCTCCATCACCAGTTTTTCAGCTGCTTTACTTTTTTTTCGATTATCTGGGGCTTGACGAATAGCCTTGGCAATCAATTTTCGCCTCGTAACCTCGCTCTGTTTTCTAAACCAGAGCGAAGTTCGATTTCTCTTCCACATCACTTTTGAAGAATGCAGGTGGAGAGAGGCATTACGCCGACGATGGATGTCAAAATCCAAATCCCCAAACAATCTTTCCCCTGTCAGATTTGTAAGTGGGCACGTTTGAAGGATTGCAGCCACATCGTCAGCAATCTTGCCACCAAAAACGCCACCATCTAAAAAGTCACACATTTGTCGTTTAAAAACAACACTACAGTGTTTGACAATGGTGATGAAACTCTCTTTGACTTTTGTTAAATACACTGAGGTATTTTGTAGTACACACTTAAGTGTTTCGGAATAGAAGAAATCAATCGGAAAGTCATTGAAAACTGGCTGAAGATTAGCTATTTCAATGTCTGCTGCCTCCCACTCAATAAATCTCTTCTCCATCTGTCTGACATAGGCAGGAAAATCCCCATACGTCTTTTTGCTATTCATGAGTAGCCAATATGGTTCTGTGAAAAGAACATGAAATAATGACATGGCAGCAATGGTCGAGGTGATGCGATCATCCCTCATATCAGATAACACACTCTGCAGTTTCAAATTCGAGTGGGAACAGCAATCACTAAAAAACTTGATGATGTCGTCATGGTGAAAGACGATTGCACTAGCATTCTGGAAAGTGTTATTAAACCGATTGCTTCTAAAGCTAGTGAATAGAGAGCGCCTCCCCTTTTCCGAACAATACGCCAGCCATTCCTGCCTACATCCATTTTTTTCATCCCCTCTGGGCCCCAATACTTCTGCAGCTGTTCTTATGAGTCTTATAGCAGCGGATTCAGATGAAAACTGAAACCTATTGAATTGAGATAGAGCATCCCGCCCCAACTTTTCATTGCCTGATTGTTCATCATTACTCTCAATTACTTTTTTAATAGCATCTTCAACACCAGAGGACAAACCTAGCAAAAAGTGGGCACTACAGAATAGAAAATGTGTCGAGCACTCCTCGCCCATTAAAATATTTTTGTAATTTGCCATCTTAGCATCAAAACACTTCATCACGGCCGCTCTGTCTGACATGATACATTTCATCTTAGAGATTAACTCTTTCAGCAATCTGTCTCGGTCATCATCTGAAACAACCTCTTTCAAATCAAGGGTATTAAGACTCAGCTCCTTAAAAATTTCTACTGTCTTCTCTAATAGAGTATCTGAGTCATCGCAAGCAATCTGAGCGAAGCCAAGAGACAACGATTTCCCACTGTCCAAAGTGATATGCTGTTCAATAAAATGTTTTTTTTGGCGGCTGGTAGCATCAGTGGAATAGGTGAAGTGATTTGATGCAAGAATTTCATAAGTTGCCTGATGCCTAGCTATGATATGAGCTTCATCTTGGAAGTTTGTGGCAGATGATGGCTTGGGAAGGTGATTATCACTAAAAACTTTATCGAATAAGTACTTAGAGACAATCTGAATTACCTTTGGACAATTAAAGGCTGAAACATTTGCTTGGCCTTGAAGATCCATGTAAGTAAGTCTTACATTATCACAAAATCTTCGACCCCTGCTTTCTTCTCTCAAAGTTATGTTCTCTTTTTGTTCCTCCTCTAGTAATTCCGTTGCTAAAACAATAGAATTTTCATGCTCTTTCATGTATGCTGCCTTCATTCGGCTTTTCATAGCTTGCTCGCTTTTTACTTTTTTCCGCATTTCACATAATTTCAAATTGAACTTGTTAACTGTTTCTGTTGACTGAAGTACTTCTTTTCGAGATGTTACCAAGTCTTTTTTCAGACCAATCAATTTAATTTCATTTGATGCAACCTTTTTTTTCAGTTTACAATTGCTTTTATATATTTTTGATTTTCTATGTGTTTCGTCCCTTTGTTTCAGATCTGCTTCCAGACTTTTATTTATTCTTTCTAAATTTCTGAGTCTTTCCTTAAGGGTAACATTTTCATCTATCAAATCCCCTTGACATAACAATTTCCTTACCATTTCCCTTTTTTCCTCTACATGGGCTTGTAATTGAATGGATTGATGTTCAAGCAACTGTTTAACCTCTGCCAATGAATTTACAGCCTTCTTTTTCTCTTGACTAACTAACTTAAATGTAGCAATATCAACAGTTTCACAACTAACACTACTAACAGTAGCAGTTTGTTCAGCTACTATGTGTGCTCTGCTGGAATTGTTGTCACAATTAAAAGCTTGCTCCAGGAAGTCTTCCAGTTCACCATTTTTAACTTTCTTAAGGCTTTTGATCCTTTTTAACTGTAACACATTGTTCACTCGAGTTCTTATTTGTGAATCCGACAAACTAAGCATTAAAAGCCGCTTCACTTGCTTTGGTGAAAAGTTCACGGGCAATTTTTCCCGAACACGAAAGGCTTCCAATTCACTAATCACTGCATTGGTAATTGTTTCTGCATGAATAGTGTATTCAGTGTTGAGCAGCATCTGCCTTGTAAGCCCCAAATCCGATAAAGGAGAGGCAAGTTCGTTAAAATCCACTTTCGAATTAAAGAAACCACTCAAGTCCTGATTTTCATCAAAAGTCTCCAAAAGTTGAAGATTTCGCCTCACTCTATATTCCAGTTGGCCAGTATTAGGTTGTTGCTCCGGAAACATTTTACGGTACCATTCATAGACAAGAGAAAAAATAATGAATTAGAGTTTTTATTGTCACAATGTATCAATTTGCTGTAGTTGATTTGGCTGATCCAGAGAAGAACAAAACAAGACTGAAAATTCAGTAATTTATACTATTATACTGATAATGAGAAAATAGTGATAAGCAAAGAACTTAAGAAGGGCATTTTTGTATTATTTAATAAGAAACTAAAGAATATATTTCATAATGCAATATGATGGACTACTTATAATAGGTGTATTATTATAATATTATTATATAATATACACAGTGCAATCTGAACATTATTATATCATTATTATATATCGACATTGGTGGGAGCTGGAATAAAATGTTGATACAAGTACAAGAGGATGGCTTGAATAATTACAAGATAAGAACAACTTTAAAAATTTATCTAAAAAATGTTGATTTATAATGCAGATTGTATTTAACTAGTCAGTAATAGTAATACTATAAATAGTCCTGGTCCGTATCATAACAAAATTGAAAATGTAATAATAATAGATCTAATACTAATAATTAATAATATATATATAAATAAATAAATATATATATTATATACACACACACACACAGACCATAGTCATTATATATTATACTGAAAACTAGTAATCATGTGTAGGCCGTGCAATTTCAATTTACTATCATTGTACAGTTTCTGTCCCTCTTTGGATAATAAAATGTTCAATGGCAAAGTCATCATTTTCTATAAATAACAACAAAAGAGACACCTCCGCCTAAATGAACATTCGCCCAAGCTACATTATTGTGGCCGATTCATAAAATAAAATTACCGTATCCCAAGTCGCACCATCATCTTCTCGCAATAGGTACAGTTGAAGCAAGGTTTTGTTTGTTGCATTCTCAATGTGAAGATGAGGTCTCTTTCCTCGTCCTTTCATGAGAAAATGATCCTTCAATGCTTTCATTGTGTCATCATCTATAAAAGAATGACAAATAATACAATTCAATAATAATTATGGTGTGTATTATTTAATATTATCATTAATTGATTTGTTTGTATACTGAAAAAATGGTACCGTATTAATAATAATAATATAATATAACTACTGTACTATTAATAATTAAAAGTATAAGTATAGTATTATAATATAATATTAATATAACAGTAGGCCTCGGCTAATAAATAATAATAATATTATTAATTATAACATTTAATAACAATATTAAATATAACAGTAATAAATAATAATAATAATAATAATACACATGTATGCATGTAATAATAATATTATATAATTATAACAGTAACAGTAATAAAATATATTTAATTATATTATTAGATCTATAATATAATATTAATATGGTAATAATAATAATTAGGCCTAATATACAAATACTATAGGCCTACTGTAATAATAGTAATAAATAATAACAATAACAACACAGTGAGTACTGTTTGTGTTAGATAGGCCTACCCCTATAAATCTAGTCTCTAGTACTCAGTAGTGTTATTATTAAAGTTAACCATCCATTATGATTCATAATAAAATACGCATCTCAGGCTGCAACATGACAATGACAGAAAACATGTATCTTAGATCTTGTCTAGATCTCTCTAGTATTATATTATAAGTAAGTTAACCATCCATTAAATGATTAATTATAATTATAAAATGCTCAATCTCAATCTCAGGCAGCATGACAATAAATTCGTAGATCTATTAGATCTAGACTCTAGAGACTCTAGATATACGGTACCTCTAGATCTATACACACATAGAAAAAAGGCACCAAAAAAGGAAAGGATAGATCTAGAATAGATCTAATCTAGAATCTAGACTAGTCTAGGAAAAGATTTATTTTATTGATCGTAATTCAGCGATAATCTGACCTGAGACAAGAATGCTGGACTTCCACCTGCCCGTTTTCCTCCCTCCGTCGCCGTTGTAACTGAATTTTAAGATTTTAAGTGCTAAACTTCATCAAAATAAATATAGACTGTTCTGATCCCTAAATCAAACAACTGGATATTAATTGAATCACTAGCTAAAACACATGATAAAACAAATCTAATCAAGAACAAATGCAAAGACTTACCTAAAATGGATCGCAGACGAGCATTTCTATCGGAGGCCCCATTTTCTGCCGTCGCGCTATCGGCGGGTGGATGATCGGTCAATTGAGTGGCCATTGTCGAACGGTCGGAACAGGCCATTGTCTCCGCGTTGGTACGTCTTGTTTGGATCGCATTTGCAGCAACCACAAACAGTAAATCGATGAAAAAACCTCAGGAACTTATAGCAAATAAGTCAAGGTTTATCATGATACCTTGAAACCCGGGATGCGATCGAATTTTGACGACTAATTTCATAAAATCCGCCTTTCAACTGACTGAATCGGGTTCTAGCGTGACCGTAGATCAGTTTGCGAGGTACCGGAAGGAAGCTAGTTTTCTCCCCTTGATTTCTATAAAAACTTGACGCAAATCGGAGTATTGTGAACGAAATTATTGATATTTTTGTGAGGCGAGGTAGAGAGAAATGGGCCTCGAAACTCGCGACTGCCGATATCGCTGGTCGGCGGTTAACAGCGCGAGGTGTGATACTTGGGGTACCTATTTATAATTAGATCTATAGTAATTATTTTTTTTAATTAAAAGCAAGTTGTTACAAAGTATGTAACTTTTCGTGGAGCATGGGTTCCAGTCTGCTGCCTTTCACCACTGAAAAGTATTTGCAGTTTGTTCAGTTTAAGTTTCAAATTAAGCTGTTGAACTAAATTATGTAGTGAGTATTGTCGAAAATACTGAGAAATGGGCAGTCAGATCATTTTCGGTATAAATCTTATATTTTTGTATGCTAACTGCCCAGTGCAATTACATTAATCGCTTTTGAGCCATGGATGTAATTGAAAGACAAACTGAATACCGGGACAAAATATAGTTATCTTCTTTGTTGCTGCACACCCGTCCTGTCTACTGGTGCCATGTATATGTATCGTGATAATTTATGTTGTGACCCTATCCACAAGTATAAGGATGAAGCGACTTTAGAAAGTATGGTACTGTACATGTGTCTAGACATACTTTGATCATGGTCATTTACAGCATATCCATAATATATGTATAGATTTATGTATATGAATTTATTCTATTAAGTGTTTACACGATTTGACTCCTGCTCAAAATATTGCAACATTCGCGCGCGCACTCACACAAGCACATGCAATATACCAGGTATATATATATATATATTACAGTACTCATAACCCGTTTCTAGAATCCCTTAACCAGGGAGCCAGAAAATATTCTGGTCAATCTCTCAAAATATAGAACTCTTTCCTTTTGAGACGAAGTGTTTTACATATTTGATGATCTAGACCTAGATCTACCATTTAGATAGTCTACAAGTGTCTCGAATAACCTATGGATGGCAATGTGCATGCCTACAGTAGGCCCTAGATTTAGATATTCATAAGAATAGTATACAGATCTATCTAGATTGTCACAAAATGAACAATCTGGAAGAAAATAAATTAATACTAATAATATTTACAAAATACGCTTGCCTCCCATTCCCCAAGTTTACTTCAACTAGATCTAGATCTATGCTCTTGCAAATGGAGGCTCCTTATAAAATGGCGTTTTCAGTGGTTGCCGTTGACTTAGTTAGACTGACCCATTTAGGCACACCCCAAGACAGATACTTTTGTATGAAGCAAATTATTTTCAGTTGAAAATATAGATTTTTTATTAACAATTTAATAGACACATTACTTTATCCAGGACATTACCAATAATATAATACTTCACTAGTTTCTCGTTTTCAATAAACATTGCTTTTTTTTTGCTTTTTTTTATTATCATGTAGTTTCGTTACCTAAGTGCCTAGTGGTCTGCTTCATCGGATCTATTTATTATCCCTTCCATGTTTTCATCTCTTTATAGCTGAGTGTCATCTTTGTATAGTTGAGAACTTGTGCCGTGTTCTTTTTAATCTTAGAAAGAGGTTGGATATAGAGTGTAACATTCTAATTCCAGGTCTAAAAACATAACCTTTTTCGAACTCCACATTGTAGAAAAATGTCTGTGATCTTTTGTTTTTAGTAATTACTGACAAATACCTGTCTTCTAAGAGTTAAACCACTGACTGTATGTGATAATCCACATGAATTTTCCAGTCTCTTATAGAGGATTTTGGGATCAATGGTGTTAAATGCTGCTGAAAGATCGAATAAACAAGCCTTTCTTCCATTTATATTGTCTAAATTATCCCATTTTACTTTCAATGCTATGGTTTTGTTTTTACATAAATTGGAACACTTCTCCTAATCTATAAGCCATCTATAAATGCTCTCTATACTTTTATTATCCATTGGACGCTATGTGATTCAATGTTTGTTTCAATATAATCTTCTCTGACTAAAATTTGTTGTTTAAAACTGGCTGAAGATTGGAAATTGATTTAGAATTCTTTAACTCATTTTCATTAAATCCAAACTTTTACAACTAAAAGCGATTCACAAGCACTTGTTTGAAACAGTTGGATATTTTTTACCAGAAGTGAGAGAATGATTGGCAACTCCTGTGGTATGAGGCACACAATCATCTTGCAATCTTCCAGTAGAGAGGTCGGTACTGGGAATAAGTATGCATGATTTAATGCATGATGTTATATGTGTGTTTGCAGTTAAATGTGACAGGCATTCTTTTACAGCCAGCTGACCTAGGTAGATTTGTTGTTATGAGTGAGGCAGTCACAGTGATAATGATTTGTGACTTTATGCATTCTTGACAGGATATTGGTAGTACAGGTGATCATGCTTAGACCGTAATTCTGGTAACCTCCAAATTTATTATGGTTTACAATAGAAGGGAAATAAGCTTATGATTGTAACCATTTTCTATTTGTTTGTGGGGTCGGGGAGGGGAGGGGGGGGGGGGTTCTCTGCTGTCGAGAAAGTTCAACAGATTAGGATTGAGAATGCAGTCTTTCTGACATTCTAACAAATTTCTCATTTCCTACTTTTCCGTACAGCTTCAGCTTGAAAGCTAGTAAATGCGCTACATTTCCTTTTGACATGTTGACTTTAATTTGGACTTCAGGATCTTAAGCACAGTGCTGGTAAACTTAACCTTTAACGTACATCGTGACCCAAAACAAGAACAGAGTCTTGGAAATTGGCTTCTATTCTGATACTGTTAGCTTCCCGTCAATGGGCAGCTAAGAATGCCTCAGGTATTCACTTTTGGACGTAGCGTCGTAGCCAAAGAGGCATTAGGAATTTTGGTCGGAATTTTTTTTTTCAAATGGCCCTTTTTTTTTACCCTACCCCTTATTTGTACATCATGACCCAAAAATGGATCAATGGAAAATCGATCAAAACCTAAACTGTTTGCCATTATAATAATAATATCACGTTTGAATGTAACAGCAAACACATGTATGCTTCATTGTTGGAATTCAACCGATTCGGAATTGATCTAATTTATCACACAAATGCGAATTTTCTATGGCTACTATTCGATGTTTTCTTGAATCGCGCAGCTGATGACTGACCTAGATTCCACACTGTAGGCCTACGCACCTTCCACTGTTGAATCGTAATGGTAACACTGTTGATTGTTTCTCAGTTCTAAAATGTATTCCCTTCAGGTTTGTGGTAAAAATAAAATGGCTGAGACTTGAAATGTTTTCGAAACAATTTCACATGAGATAGATCTAGATCTAGAAAATGTAGTGAGGACAAAACCGATTCTAGATCTACTGTTCCAAAAATGGGTCATGACGTACGAACTGCATAGTGAATATCGATGTACGGTAAAGGTTAACAAAGTTTCTTCTGGCTGTTGCGTTCACAGGGCTAACCAAGTGACAAACGTGAAGCATCTTCCAATCTGCTTAGTGATATTTTTTCCCAGTCATCTCTTTTGTTGCCGGCCATTTCTTCTGCTCACTAGTGTTGTCCCTTGCATAATACTTGTCGACAGAATGCCAGTGCGCATTTCATGGCAGAACCAATTCAATCTTCTTTGTTTAATGGTGATATGCAGATCTTCTTTCATTTTATGTTCCCAATCGGAAATGCCAAGCACACTTCTGTAGTACATCATTTCGACTGGACTGCTTCTATCCTCCTCTCACTGGTTATCTGATGTATGTGTTCATAACTCACTATATAGATGTATAGGCCTACTTAATGACTAGAGCTCTTACTACCCAGACTGTGACAGTCAGGGAAATATTTCTATCTTTCCATACAGGATTAAGTCTTGTCATGGCTGCGACTGTTCAGGCTCCTCCGGAGATGACGTCCAGCCTGGATCCTTCATCACTAATGCCAGAGCCCTGGTATTTACAATGGTTCACCTTTTTCATCTTTCTGTCTGTCTACTGGATCGGATGTTCCTATAGACCATTCTGTTGTTGGTCAACAGTTTGACTCTTATTGGGTGCAGCCATAGTTAGATGCTGCTCCCTCTAAGGATTTCACTAATTCTTCAAACTCCTCATTTTCTCTGCTGCTAGGCATCAATATTATCTGCAAATCAGAGTTTGTAATATTTTTCCAGCCAATGCTGATCAAGCCACAGGGCCTTTCTTCCCTGACAAGTTCAAGGATGCCCTTTAAAAATGGATAATAGTAAATAGGGTAGCAGCATATTATTGTTGACTACCATTCTTCGAATGGGAGGAGGAAAGAAATTCATTCCAAAAGCAGTCTGTGAGAGTAGATGAGAGTGAGAACTGAGTTTCAGTAGTCGTTATAACACGGAAAGAATTCCTTAACATCATCTCCGCTGATGGTGTTAAAGGTTGACACACCTATCCCTAACACTGACCATAACATTAATAGCAATCAACCTAGGATCATGATAGTGAAGCTGAGAGAGTAGAGAGTGAGAACTGAGTTACTGTCGTTATCAAGATCTATATATACCGGTACTCCACTATCCTGGGTTGATCTACCTATATTAGGCCTGTACACCGAAGCAGGGCTAAAACAGGGAAGGACTTACTTACATCATCTCCACTTATGTGTTAGATCTAGTGT
>JAUEKS010210522.1:0-20523 GCA_031762815.1 Tylodina fungina
TGTCTATTCCGTTTTTTCCCCTTGGACCCCCGTGAATCTTGAGTTCCTGCAGGAGACAGTAAATAAAATCTCTACACACATATCCCTCCAATCTTGGAAATAAAATTTGTTTGCTAAAAAATCAAAACAATTTGGCTGCAATATATGGCATACATAACCTGGTAATGTTGATATGGACAATATAAATACAAATTCAATTTCTTTGGCAGGCCTGGGCATCTCTCTGCTTCAGTTCCATTTTCCACGTAACTCAACGAGGACGACGAAAATAATGACTGACCTCAGCTCCAAACTTCATGAGGAAACGGAAAATGGCTAGTTTTTCTTCGGAGCTGAAGCTCCATTTGGTTTGCAGAAGTGACGGGAAATGTTGCCTAGACCTAGTACATATCACTTGTCCGCTCCATGAACTCGCTGTGATATCCTGAATGCCCTGGCTAAGAAGCTGAAAGAGGACGAATGTCAAGAAGATGAGCACCAAGCGATTGTGAGGATGCAGGAGATGGGAGTTCATCAAGGCAATGGCAGGAAGGGAGAGAGTAATACACAACCAGCTCTGCACAGGAACTGTCAGCATGAATACGCTGTGTGTGAGCTGGGAGAGGGAGACCAAGTACTTATGTACTTGTCTGCAGTGCAATGATGTCGTGGTCCCTACCAAGATTTGAACAGCCATCACAAGTCGCCTCTCACGCTCTCTACAATACCAGTGCGTGCTCTTCCTACTGCAAGATATGCCCTCCTGCAACCACTCTCTCCCCATCCTCTGTAAAATTAAAATCTGCAACTGCGCTTTGTGAGCACATAGTTAAACATTTTAAACCTGTCCCAGTTTTGCTTAGCAGTCATATGCAGTATTGGATCATTCATTTTTAACTATTATTATTAAATTGTTTTAAAATATAAATTTGATTTAGCGTAATCACTCTAACGATAATGTGATGGTTTTCTTGTATTTGTTGCTGATGCTGTTGATGATGTTATCCAGTATATTAGTTGTCAATAGTTGGCTACAATAATAAACAAAAATATACACTTTAAAATAGGCCTATTGCCAATCTCAACCCTCTCGACACCACAAGGTACTAGAAGATGGGAAAATAAAAATCTCAACCCTAAGCCAATCAAGAGACAAGGTAAAACCAGATGCTCATTACAATTATACCTGACTCACTGTACCAGTACCACTAGGCCTAAATACTAGATCTACTGTACCAGATCTATTCTCTTTCGCTTGTTTGCATGTTGTAACCATTACATCACATTTCGTGGGACCATGCAAGAAAGCAGCATGCAGTGACTGTTAGATTTGTCGGAACTGACGCTTCATCAAAAGTGAGGCTTCATGAGGCCACACGGCTGTTGGAACCCAGTCTTCATTTTGGTTCAGAGGTCTGCTGAACTGGGAGGCATCATTCTGTTTCCAATGGAAACAGAGAAAATTCGGAATTCGCCCAGGCCTACCTCCCCCTTCTTGACATATACTGACTGACTCAGTCAGACTGAGTATTACTGTCAGTGCGCATGTCGAAGTGACTGGACTTTGCTGTTGTTTTAAGGGTAGTGAATTGCAGAGCATTCTTGAAGGTATCTATATCACCACTGCTCTTAATGTAGAAGGGCAATTTCTTCCACAATCTTAAAGTGCTTGGGAAAAATGAATACAACTTGACACACTTCAGTAGATTAAAACTTCAACATATGTGTGCGTGTCACTCAAATAGTAGACTTGACAGCCTGAGTATGGCACCCCAGGAGGTACACTTAGCTGTCTGTGTGTGTCGTCCCTCAAATAGGTAGACTTGGCCGTCTGTTGGACTCACTTTGACATCAGTGAGTGTCACTCAAATAGGTACGGTAGATTTGTCCATTTGTGTCGTCGTTCAAATACGTAGACTTGGCCATCTATCTGTGTCACACAAATACTTGAAATAGGCAGACTTAGCCATCTGTGCATGTTCCACAAATAGGCAAACTTAGTATAGCTGTCAGTTTGACTCACTCCAGTAGGTTTACTCCAGCTGGTGATCAGAACATAATTATCATCTCAGTACCGTACATAGACTAGATCTGGGTGTCAATCACTCCAATAATTGGTACCCATAGCCACTTTAGCCAGTAGAAGTCACCACTCGTAAGTGGCTTTGGAAGGTACCGTAGGCTTGGTGACCTCCATCATCCTATGCGTGGCACATTTGTCTCCGAAGTGAGCGGTCTCAAGTGGTAGACATGGCACTCATACTTGTTCTTGAAGGTCTTATATACATGCGTCAGGGTGTCACGTTCGGAGCCCAAAGATCTCTCCAGAGTATCATCGACAGGCTCATCAAGCTCAAACTGATGTAACAGTTTGCCATTCCAGTTGTCATAGAAACCAAGGACTGGGCAGTCAGTCATTGAATCAGACACAGACATCATAACAGTCGTGTCCAGCTTCTCGCTGTACACCATGGTAAGAACAGTCCGATCTGGAATGACATGACTGTTGATGTCCACTCTCTGCTTGATGATCCGTCCTGACTGAGTGACCTTCAGAGCGGGAACCTAAGGCTTTGATTTGAAACCAGTCACAAAATCTTCCACCAACTTGAGTCCAGGGTTCTGAGAGTCTGGCACCAACTTTAGCATCTTGAGTTCAGAGTTCTTCGTCTGCACAATCCTGCCTGAGTCGTCAGCACGAAGGGACACTCTCTCTTCCAACCCATTGTCCTCCGCCAAAATGCAGCCCCCATCCGCCATTTGCCTGGTCTTGAAGGAGAAACAACAGAATCCTCGCCGATCTTGTGCCGGCCACATTACATAGTAGCATGGGGGAATTGTCAGCATGACATCACGATTCCGGCACTGGACTTCAAACAGGCATGATGGAGACACTTTCAGTCTATGGCTCCAGGTGAGGGGGGAGGGGTGCACCCCGTACTGGCTCCCATTCTTGAGCTCCTCATAAAGCCTGTGATGGTGGAGCCGCTGGCACATTTTAATGATCTGCTCTAAACTGTACATTCTCATAAAGTTGGACGAGTGCATTCGCATTAAAATGTTAAGGCATAAGGCAGCATCCACCACATTTCGACCAAACAACTTTTTCGTAATGGACAACTTGCAGACCACGTCTAGAGGCCCGCAGGACATAACGATCAGCTGATTCACCTCATTGACCTCTTGATCAGCCTGTCTCAGTGCAGCATGCATAGGAAACAGGGTTGAATATATAGTAAAGGTTTCGCCCACAGTGTTCCACTGGATTTTTTTGTACTTGACACTTGACGGACAACGAGCCCAAGATTACTGTTTCCAAGAGGTGGCCTGAGTCCAGATATACACACAACAAGCGGTTGTTCTTGGTCAGAGAAAACAAGCAAGGCTTGTGTCCTTTGTGCCTCAAGTTTACAATCTCTGGGAACCATAAATCCATAAGGATAGTGTAACGTTGATTATAGAAGGACTGGAAGTCTCAGTGCAAGGTCAGGACATGTTGTGTTTATTCCACCAGAAGACAACAATAATAGAACTGCCAAGTTGGGCTGGTTTCAATCACTCTTAACCGTTAACAATATCTTGCCAGTTAGTACACTCTACATCCCACTTTAATAAAAAAATAAAAATAAAGGTAATATGTTTACCCATGTGATGGACATATTTTTGACAACTTATGCTTTATCAGTTAATAATGAATGATATACAATAAGTCAAATATTCAGAATGCCATTTTCTGAAGAGGCAGTTTCAAGTACATGTTCATTGTCGTAATGCATGATCCGAAATATTGTATTTTGTTAAATTCCTAATGCTAAAAATGGAGAAATGAAGAAGTTAGAGTCTTGCGTAGATTTTGATACCATAAGGGTTTATATTAGTGTAATTACTGTGTCTAATGTTGTAGCATTGTTGTGACCTTAAACTTGCCCATGAAAAACATGCCTAACACTAACAGATATATTTGTCGGGCTTTCTAAACACTCGGCCACTTCTAGTGGTGTATGGTGCATTTGTGCAGGAAATGCTGTTGCCCAACACCCTTGGCGTCATAGTGTTGGTTATACGGAGAGTGGGAGTAGGTAGGTGTGGGAACCCGGCCTGCGATCGCGGAGAATGTCCGTCTCGATCGCTACTCTGTTGTTCGTTTGAGCTTTGCTTTGGGATGTTCTGAGCATTCTGAGGTGTTTTTTTAAAGTGGTGTTGCTGGGTGTATCATTTACTTGACTATTGTTTTCTGGTGATGGTGATTTGTTTTCTTTTAGATGTACCCTGTTCCTTCTCACTAAGTTGCCGTCGTCTTTCTTGACAAGGTAACTTATCGGCTCTCTGAGTTGTCTTTCGATCGTACCTTTCTTTCAAACTTGTGAATCAGGGTCGAGGGTGGTCACCCGTTGACCAACACGTAAAGGCGGTAGGTCTTTAGCCGTTCTATCATAATGTTGTTTTTGAGCATTTTGTCTTTTCATGAGCTCTTCATTTACCTCGTCTCTTTGCTTGGACTTATAGTGAATCTTTGATGGAAGAGTGTCTTTCACCTTTCTGTCAAACATGATTTCAGGTGGATTATTCATTTTGTTGCTAACGGGTGTTGTTCTTAGGCGTAAGAGTGCGAGGTGCAGGTCTTCTTGACACTCATAAGCTTTTTTGCATGCTCGCTTTTACAGTGTGTATTTGTCTCTCAATGAATCCATTCGATTGTGGGCATCTTGGTGATGACGTAGTGTGGTTAATGTTCCATTGACATGTAAAGTCACTGAAGGCTGTCCCTATGAAGTGAGGTCCATTATCAGATCTTATGGTTTCAGGTATTCCAAATATAGCGCAATATTTCTTGAATATTTTTGCAACTCGTTTTGCAGAGCATGGTGTTGGGAGTTCCTCCACAATAGGGAATTTGGAGAAGTAATCTGCTATGATCAAATATTCTGTTTTGTTGAAAATGAAAATGTCAATGCCAATAATACACCGGTCATGGTGGAATATCCGTTTGGATAAGGGTTTCAGGCTGTTGCCTGGAAGCGTGTTTTGGCAAGGTTCGCATTTCTGACACATTTGTTCAATGTCCTTATTCATGTTAGGCCAGAAGACATGAGACTTGCTCTCAGAATTGTTTTATGAATTCCCAAATGGCCTGTGCGCAGGTTACGAAGGGTTTCTGATCTTTGGCTTTCTGGAATTACGATTCTTTCTCCTTTGAATACCAGTCCATTGTCGAGTGAAAGTTCATCTCTAAGAGACCAATACGGTCGGGTGCTAGTAGGGACTACCTTGATTGTCTCAGGCCATCCACGATAAATCATTTCCTTCAAGCTGTTGATGATATGATCTCTTGCTGAGTCCTGTCTGAGTTCAGTTTGTCTGTGTTCTGTAAATTTGGTTGCGTCAATCTGAATATCAGGTTTCAATGAGTCTGTTTTAGATGCGTTTGGTAATCTGCTGAGGGTATCAGGTAGTCCAACTTCTGTGCCTGGGATACATTTTATCATGGTAGTCATATCCTTGCATTTCGAGAAGCAATGCTTGCAATCTTGCTGGTGCTGATGAGATTGGTTTCTTTATGATCATTTCAAGAAGTCTATGATCTGAGAGTATGGTGAAGGGTCTACGTTCAGGTAAGTGTGAAACCTTTTCACTCGGAATCGAGCTGCTAACATTTCTCTTTCGATATTGGCCAGTTTTGTTTCTCCAGATGTTAGAGAATTGCTTGCATAAGCGATTGGGTGCAGTGTTTCAGAATATCCATATTCTGCTTTCTCCGGTTGTAGAATGACAGCACCAAGTCCCTTCAAACTTGTGTCCACCATCAGATAGGTTGATGCTTCCATGTCATAGAATTTCAGACATGCTTCTTTTGATATCATAGTTTTCATGCCATTGAATATATGCTCATAATCTTCAGACCATTCAAAAGATGTATCCTGCTGAAGAAGCTTTCTCAGAGGTTTAGATTTGGCTGACAAGTTATTTATGAATGGTGAAAGATAATTTATTGCTCCCATAAACTGTTGAAGTTCCTTCCTGTTTGTTGGAGTAGGCATCGCGTGAATGCCCTCCATTTTTAAGGGTCTGGCTTCACTCCTTCTGTTGTGTATATTATTCCGAAGAAACTGATTTCCTTCTGTTTGGTCAGACATTTCTGGCTGTTGAACACAAGACCATTCTTCTTAGTTTCATCCATTAGCTGTATTAGATTGTCATCATGCTCCTTCTCTGTTTTGCCACAGACTACAATGTCATCATGGATGCTGACCGTTCCAGGGCAATGATATGATTGACTTTTTGTTCAAATATGTCTTGTCTGACATTGAGTCCAAAGGGTAGTTTTTGATAACAGTACCTCCCCATGGGTGTTCGGAATGTCAATAATTGACTTTCCTCGTCTAGCTCGACACTCCAAAATCCTTTCATGACATCTAGCTTGGAGTGGAATTGAGACCCGCGAAAGTTGTGAGTTATTTCCTCCAATGTGTTTGTCTTGTGAGGGCAACGTTTGAGGCTACTGTTTAGATGTTTTGGATTCAGACAGACTCGAATGGTTCCGTTTGCTTTTTTGACTGTGGTAATGCTGCTGCACCAACTGAGTGTTCCTTCACTTTTCTTAGAATTCCGTGTGCTTCCATACTATCCAACTCTTTCTTGAGTTTCTCTTTCATATGAATGAAGTGTTTGCGTGGAGCGTTGATTTTGGGCTCCGCATCATCTTTCAGATAAAGCTTTGATCTTCCTGGCAACCTGCCGATCCGATCAAATTGTTCTGGGAAAGCTTGCCTTAGATCACTGGTGTCTGTGATGAGTGGTGCTATGCCTGTGTTGTTGATGTTCACAATCTTTAGTTGTTCGCAAATTTTCTGGCCTGCGATTGCTGTACGCTCGTCATCCACAATGTAGAATTGCGCAGGTATCCAATCACTGTTCTTGTTGTTGCTTTGTCTACTTGGTCATTGAATATTTTCTTGAATAGGCGTAGAGACAAGGTGTTTCCTGCCGCTCCGATGTCGATCTTGAATTTAATATTTCTCCCTGGGCTGTCTTGATTGGTAGTTTGAAAGGAGATCCTTGCAAAGGCTTCATTGCTTGACAAGGCGCCAATAGTGATGGAGTCGTAGGCAAAGTCACTGTCATCTGTTTCGTTTTAATGTTCATCGTCCACCGTGTGAACTCTCTTGAAGTTGAAGTGATGTTTTGTAGACTTGTGGGAACCAAGTTTGTAGTTCTGACACTTCATTTTCTTAGGATCGATTTGTTTCTTGATGCAGAACTTGGCCCAATGACCTTGTTTGTGGCAGTAATTACAAACGGAATTGCTGGCTGGGCTGTGTTGCTTACCCTTGGTGTGATCCCTGCCACAACATTTGCACGCGGAATGTGTTTGTTTAGAAGAGATAGTCCTGGATCTCGCTTTTGATAGAGTATCAACTTTGTGTATTTCGTGGATCTTTTCCATCATGTTTTTAGCTGTTGATTTGTACTTCCTTCCTTCTGAAACAGCTTTTTCAACCTTTAGGTTCTCATCCTCGTTCTGGAGCCATTTTTTGAAATTCTTATTGGGCGTCGAAGCTAAAATAATTTTAATGATTCTATTATTTTCTTCATTCATTGAGAATCTTCATAGCTAGTCTGAGCTTTGATCCCGATATGAAAATTGTCCAGGGTTTCATCGATTCTCTGAGTAAGTGTAGACAATTGCAGTCTTGCTATCCTGAAATTGGTTGAAGTCACACGTTTAATATCTCCTCGGGGCTGTCCTTTTGCTGTTGAGTGAATGAGGCACTGAATGCATTATACATTTTGAGCCTTCGTTGTCAAGTGCTTCTAGGATATATGGAACAAGTGCTTTGTCCTTCAGACCTGTCGTTTCTGAATACAGATTTATGCGTTGTCTCCAGAGTGTAAACTCTTCACGTTTGTCTTTGATACCAGCGAAAGACATGGCTGGTGCCTTTCGATAGTTGGTTTGTGCCTGAGCTATTAGATCTATATTATGCACTTGTATCTGGGTTATGGTCTAGATCTGCTCTTATTTTTGTGTTATACTGTTATACTAGATCTATATGTATGGTTAATAATGAAATTACCATCCGCTGCCACCATGTAACGTTGAATGTAGAAGGACTATGGAAGTCTCAGTGCAAGGTTAGGACATGTTGTCTTTATTCCACCGGAAGACAATATATTAATAGGGCTGCCAAGTTGGGCAGGTTTCAATCACTTTAACCATTAACTATATCTTACCAGTTAGTACACTCTACACAAGGAATCCGGCCATAAAAGTAAAAACGAAATGAGGAGGAGATCTGTAAAAGGCTGTCCCTGGACAGCAGCCTGAAAAAATGGATGGCAATACTAGTGTTCATGGTGTATCTGGTGGACCCTTTATTTTTTCAATACAAAAACTTAGTTCCATTTTAGAACTAAAACAAAAAATTTGGTTCCTGGAAATGAAGGGAAGGTTGTTCTTTGTTTTTGTTTTTCTTGAGGGGGCCTGGGGGTTGAGCATTTATTTGTTTTTTGTGTGTTTTATCATTTTAGGTAATGGCTCTTTATTTTTTTGACATTCATAACATTTAGTACATTGGATTCTCTACGGAGTGAGAACATTTTTAAATATATTTTCATTTAATTTACAGGGTGGGCATACATACATCTAGCCAGTGTTTGAAGTTAAAATTGAGCTATGCCCATGGAGCCTCGAATATTCCGTTGCTGGGGACAACAATTGGAAAAAAACTCCAGGAAGCGGCAGAGAAATTTCCAGAGAAGGACGCACTAATTTTCTACCAGGATGATATCAAAATGAAATTTGCAGAGCTCCTAACTAAGGTGGCAAAATTTTTTTCTCTCTCTTTCTCTCTCTTTTATTTTTTGTTTGAAGCTTTCTTTTTCTTTTGTCCTCTCCATGCTATGATGATGAAAACATATGACAAATCCCAGCTTTGAACTATTGCTTGTGAACACTATTTTCCTGTAATTGTAAGAGATATGAGTACATGTATTTTATTGTTAACTTCATAATTGTTGAGACTTGGGTTAGGTTTTGTAAGGCAAACAACTGGGATTGTACCTTTTTCACTCCATGATCTCTATCCTTGTATCCTTTTTGTCTAATATTCAATGCTAGAGGTTATCTAAAGATACAAGCCAGTGTTGAATCATTTATAATGTTTTATGATCACATTAGGTATAGGTTATTAGTTTTAATGCTATCTAAAGTGCAGATTTTATTGTATACTTCATATTCAACATATGAACTGGACCAGAACATTTTGTTATGAAGTACTCTTTCATATTCAGGCAGATGCGCTGGCTGCAGGCCTGATGTCACTAGGTCTGAAAAGGGGCGACCGTGTTGGGATTTGGGGGCCAAACACTGTCGAGTGGGTCATCACGCAATATGGGACAGCTAGGGCTGGTATAATCTTGGTGAGAATTATATACCTCTTTTGTACTATGTGCATTATATACTTTCAGAAACCTTTAACAATAAATTACATGGTGTATACATCTAGGCAAAAATTCGAAATAGACCTCACTAATATTTTTTAATGTTCTGAGGCAGGCACATGCATTATAATTACTTTCAGAATGTGTAGCTAGTCTATCCAGTTAACAGTGTCAATGTCAGGCAAATTTGAATAAAATGCTTGTGAAGAGTATAAAGCTTCTTATCAGATAAATCAATTATTCGATTAAAATTTCCATTTTAAGGCTGTTATCCTTAAAGAACAGAGGTTAGCCTTTCATGTCCTTCGATGCCACTTATTCCAGTCTTCTGTGTCCTTCACAGTCAAATCCCCATAATTTCATATTCTCTACTCTTTTATTCTTGCCAAACTAGGTCTGCTTCATGGTGTTGCAACTTAACTTCTATATATTTGAAAACATTGTCTGATTCTGTTATTACTACCTTTCCTGTTATATATATTCAAACCACCTCAGTATAGCTATACTGAGTGCAGCTTTTAACTCTGGATCCCTAATATTTTAACTCCTCAGTTGACTTATGGTGAGATAGATTCAACCCAATCATCCTTCGGACTATTTTCATCTCAGTTCTACTACAACATTTTGTGGTCTAAATTCTAGCTCAAAACCAGCTTTCTCATTGTAAATACATTCTCAGACTACATTTCCACTGATTCTACTTGATATATAGTTAAATTAAATATAGACAGCAGCCTAGGAACTTGTACCATGAGCTTCTTAAGTCTGACTCTTTTAAAGAAAATGTTCCATAATTTTGTTGATCTTCATCACCTGTCACCTGTGAACGTCGTCATTGGTGGCGGTTGCTGACAACGTTGATGCCCGGATCAGCCCGCGCCATCCATCTCTGTCTTCAGATTGCCTATAGAGGGATGCTGGCGAGAGTGCTGTTTTCTTCATTATATTATCTATGTATATTGTCGGCCTTCCTCTCTTTCTTTTGCCCTCCATTTTTCCCTGCAGTACTGTCTTCATTAGGCCACATCTTTTGTTCCATACTGTGTGTCCTAAGTACCGCATCTTTCTCTTTGTGATAGAGTGCAATAGTTGTGGCTCTGTGTTCAACTCTTTCAATATGCTTTCATAAGTTCTTTTTTCTGTAGAGCTGACTCTCAGTAGTCTTCTATAGAACCACATCTCTGCTGCTTTTATGCGGTTCTCATCAGTTTTTTTGAGTGTCCATGCTTTGCTTCCATACAACACCATAGGCCAAATGAGCGCTTTTAGTATTTTTACTTTTAATTCTTTTGGTATTCCTCGCTCTTTCCAGATGTTGTTTAATTGAACCATTCTCTTTTTTCTAGCCATTGCTATTCTCGTTTTAATGTCTGTAGTGCAACTTGCATCTTCAGTTTTGACAGATTCTAAATATTTGAAGTCTTCAACATTAAAAATTTTCTAGAATAGTATTGTTTATTTCTATGCCGGGCTCAGTTTCCCCTCCTATGTGGATGACTCTCGTTTTCTTTGCATTTACATGTATTTGTAGTCCTGCTGTTTTTCCCGCTTCATCAGCCTGTTTTAAAAGAAGTTTCATGTTGTCTAAATTTTCTGCTATGAGTGCTGTGTCGTCGGCATATCTAAGATTGCTTGTTTCGCCCTCCAATGCTGATGCCTAATCCTTCTGTTTCTGCAACTCGCATCACCTGTTCTGTGTAAATGCTGAACAGGTGCGGAGAAAGAATGCAGCATTGGCGAACTCCTTCATTTATTGGAAAAGGTTCACAGATTTCTCCATTCCACCTTACAGTTGCATTTTGGTCTGTATATTATGCTTCGGATGAGGTTGACGAGGTATACCAGATATACCATTGGTCATAACAAAAACGTATTTCTTTTTTTTTCAGCTAGGTGTACAGGGACAGCTGTTTATGGGTCAATTTGGCCACATTTCGTGAGGTGATTAACTTTGCGGAAGAGTGGCATGTCTGATCAATAAAGTCACAAAAATACACAAGAAAAACATCTAAATGAAAACATTGTTGCAATACAAATGAAATAGCAGAAACTAGAAAGTTAAGAATAATAAAAATGGTTTATTTAATTAAAAAACAAAACAAAATCACACAAGATAACATCCACCTCGCTCAACAGGTATAGTTCTTACGGTCAACGCAGGTGTGATATATTGGTTAATTCTTGCAGGTCAACCAGGAGGGGGACTAGTACATCCCTGTTTCCTATAGTCAACACAGGGGCTGAGAATACCAACCAGGAAGAAAGTGGGCGGCTGCAAGGAGAGGGGTACGGTACCGTGGAACACACAAGCTGGATTTCAGTTCTAAGCACACAAAAGCACATCACTTTATTAATTCATCACCAGAATCAGCTCCCCCCCCCCCCTCCCAACCCCTCTCCACCCACCACAAATGCTCACATTCTCCCATCTCCATCTCCACCATCAATCTAGCTGTTCACAGACTGATGAACTAATTTCCAGGGGTGTAAATGGCCAACGAAAAAAAAAATTCTGAAACCAACTCGCGCACGGCCTTCATTCAAAATTTGCATTTCAGATTAAAAAACAATGTTTATATACATATCTATATGTATAAAGTTTTAATTTAAATCATTATAGCCTATATACCTGCAATAGTGACAACAATAATAATCTGCAAGGTGTTTAGGCCTACATATATTGTTATTATAATTATTTTATCAGTTTTATTACTTTTTTTCTTTTTTTTCTTCTGAGCTGAAATATTCTGAATTCATAAAAATTCTAAAAGATTTACCTCCCTGTATTTCATAGCAAAACATCAGAGATTCTTCAAGCTAGGACAGATGGATATGACGGTGTGTGCATGTGGTGTGTGCATGTTGTTGAAATCAGTTACAAGCTATTTCTGCAGAGCAGTGCCTGTTTTTATTTACATGTACTTGTGTATTAAATTTACTCTGGTTAGTTTCATTTTTAAAAAAAGACATGGTCCTATTGATTTGAGTTAAAGTTTTATGTCACTTGCAACACAAATAAGTTATTTAAGTGACAGAATGTGTCTTCAACTCTCAAAGCACACAGAAAACACAATCAATAAAATTGAGTCCATGGTGTTGGTTGGAGACTCCTAATGAATTTGCGCGTCGGTGACCTACTCATGACTGAGTGAACCGACTTAGCGGAAGAAGAATTGTGTTGCCCTGTGGTATACCGGTACTGCAATGCCACATCAGACATGAAGTAAGCCAATGGGCCAACATGGTCCTAGAAAACTGATTCATTGCATGTGATGGAATGAGTTAGTGTAAGTCGAGAATCGCATAGAAAAACATGACAGATTGAACTAATGCTGCTGGAGGCTAAGCATATGAACTAAACTGGACACACATAATTTGTAAACTAAAACACATGGTGACGGCTGTTTTTCCGGCCGCTAGTTTCAAGTTCAAGGGGTGGAGAGCTGCAGCACAGATGGATAATGTATGTGAGAGGTAGGCCTACCCAATGGCCTTGGAGGCAAGCGATAACAGAATGGGGCAGAGTGGCCTTGAATTTGGTTCCAGAGTTTACAGTGGTACAGTCTAAGATTTGTTTGTGTTATCGGGCGTCTCTGTTTGTGTTAAGTGATCGACAAATATATGACTTACATTTAACCATTTTCATGTTAGATGAAGTCCATTGAATCATTTTGTTGAACCCTTTGATGTTGATATTAGTGTTACTATCCATACGACTCACTATATACATAGGCTGCCTTCTTTTCTAATTCATTGATAATGATTTCAGTCCACTTTAAACTGGGTTGAGTGGAAGGCTTACATTTATATTATTTCTGTGAACACTTGAACAATTCTTCAGCAACAGAACACAATAACACATGGGTAGCACAGCAATGTTACATTTATCTAACTCTGACATCATACAAAACCAACACGCTATGAGAAAGCCCATTACAATCAGACAATCTTTCACTCCCTCAGATCTCATCCTACATCACAATCAGACAATCTTCCACTCCCTCAGATCTCATCCTACATTACAATCAGAAAATCTTCCACTCTCTCAGATCTCATCCTACATTACAATCAGGCAATTTCAGCACTCCTGTCACAATACAAAACTCTAGACAGAGAAATATCCTCTCAAACTGTAGCACAACTCTCATATAGAGCCTTAGCATGTACGGCTAGAGGCTGGAATTAATGATGAGATGCACCGCTAGGACATACTAACAAATACCAGTAGTAATGAGTATTATTAAAGGAAACACAACTAGGACATAACATATGGCATGCATGGGGGCACTGGGAATGCATATAAGGAAAGCAGGACTGCCTACACTAGCTCCACCACTTTCATCACCGTATCACCTATCTTTAGATTCATCACATCCAGGACAAGTTAAATAATCTCAGCTCTGTTTCTGTTAATTGTCAATGCTTCCTAGCAGAGATTTCAAATCCATTCTCAGAGGCTGTCTCCTAGTCCTATACCACCACCGCCACCATTGTTGTCACTATCATCAACAATTTTCAGCTATTGTCCTTGATTCTCGAGTTAGACTGAGATTCTGCTGGCCCTTTCTGGATCTCTTTCTCAATGTTATGGAATAAGTTTTAAAGAAACAGCTTTGGTTAACCCTTTCGTGTTTAACCCGGTTGAAATCGGCCAATAATAAAACACTGCCAAGTGTTTAAACTGACCGAAACCGGTCGATGCCATTGCAGCCAGAATTGTTCAACCTGGCCGAAACCGGCTGTTCGCACCCCTGATCCCCCTTCCATTGTTCTTTCACTTTAAAACAAAGGGAATGTGTCCATAGTCTAAATTTAGCAAAACACAGCATCTAGATCCAGATATCTCGAAACTTTGTTTGACAAGTGGGCCATTTGCATAGTTCTAGATCTACAACGCGACAGCATGTAGGTCTACCTATCTGCGCTCATCATAATCTGCAATAAGCTTATCAATTCACTTTTATAATGGGCAAAGATCTCATTGGTGACAAGGAAAGATATACATAATCCGATAAGGAGATCGACGCTGACGATGACGATGTTAGTGTCGAAGTAGATCTTGATCTAGGTCTGTCGATAGATCCCTGTCTAGGTTTACATCTAGCTTGTGCCATGTTGTAGCTGTCTTCTTAGCCTAAGTGTCAGTGGTTTAGATCTAGGCCCATAGGTCTAGACGTCTCTCTCTATATATCGTATATCTCATGCGTACTTCAAGTGAGTTAGTGTATTCAGCATAATAATAATATAGTGATATCTAGAAAAGAATAAAGTATGAGCTTTAGTATCGGACCAGACTTATTTTAGTTGGTGAAAAGTTGTCTTCAGGAGGATGGATCTTGTTCATTTTGACCGCTTTAAAATTTCCTCTTAAATTAATACACTTGAGAACAGTAAGTTGGCTTTTTATTATTTTATATAAGTTCTAATTTACTTGCTATTTGAAGATTGCATATATAGACCTAGCAGTTCTAAAAAAGTACAAATTCCAACTTCTTCAGCAAAATAAATGTATAATTCTTTCATTACTACTAATGAAACACAAATGGTATGGTTGCAAAATTATAGTTTCAATTTGACAAAACAATTCAGAGCTCTAGGTGCTCATACTGATTTTGTATTAATTTTTTACTAAATCCACCATATGTGACCAAGCCAAAGGTCAAATTAATATAAACAAATGGGATCAGTTATGCTAATAGGAAACTGAACACTAGAGCCAGTATGGCTGACAAACAATCTGCAAGTGGGAAGGTTAATTCGGTCTTTGTCAAGGTCATACCAAATGTGCTTTAAAACAAAAAAGCAAAAAAGAGTCATTACAATATTCTGCTGAGATTACAACAGTTATTGGAAGTCAGAAAGGTGGAGTCAATGCAACCTGTTTGTTTAGTAATACCAAAGATAATGGTTTGATTGTGCCTATAATACTAAACATAATATAAGAAAAAGTAAACGAAAGAAAATTCATCAATCATATCATCATCATTATTATCATCAATTGTAAGGTTTTTCTTCAAAACATCATTTTATCTCGAATCATTCATCTCTTCACACTTAAATTGCCCAATTTCATATCCTGTTCTATCAACTTATCCCAAATATAGGCCTTCCTCCTGAGCCCTTCCCTTCTATTTCACATACTTTCTGATGTACAGACCAATATATCGTATACATCGTGATCACAGATATTTTAAGCTAAATAAAGGGACTAGGCCTACTTCATTTGTTTTCCTGATCCCCTGGAAAAACCTATTTACTCCCTAGTAGACATGCTCGGATGTCACCACCCAAACCATTCACCTAGCCAAGTCAACCAGCCACCCAGCCATTATCATCTTGGTTCTATCTCTATAGGACTGCAAGATAGAAAGAAAATCAAATATAAGACTAACACTGATTGCTAAACAGGAATTCTAGCAGTTCATATCATTATCAACAAATTGTAAGCAGTGCATAATTTAATCTCACAAGGATAAAAACAATCCTCCTTGGTGGCATAGGAATCATGTTCTTAGGATGGGAATGGCAACGACACAATGTGATGGCAAGGGAAGGAGGACAAGAGTGTCAAGGTCAGAGATTCGCTTCGTTATGTAACATTCATCCATAACACCATTACATACAGATAATCGATGTAAGAAACAATCACAATCACAATCACACTTTACCTCTGAAGAAAGACGTCCTGAGTTGGTGTAAAATGTTACTAGTCTAGATCTAGTCTGTTTATTCATTTATTTGAACTACTATTTGTCTGTTTATATCAAAGATACACTTTTAAATATGGCAAAACAACCGACACTTAAACTGTACACATTTAAACAGAAAACACGGCTGAACGGAGAATAGAGTAAATATACTTATTGATCCTCCTCTCAGTATTTGTTAGGGAAACAGAACATAACTGAACTTGAATTCCGCCCCACACAGCCAAGCCAAAATGAAAGTAAATTAATCTGATTACTGGCCATCTTCAGTTGAGAGAAGCCATGTGCATAACCTTAGATCACTCTAGGCTAATCATCTAATCATCCAGTGAGCCTAAGGTGGATTTGGGAGAGTGGGGGGGGGGGGGGTGTTATGGTGGAATCACATAACATGCCAGGCACCATTGTGTCAAGGCTAGCCTTGCTCCAGCAAGGCATAAATAAACAAAATTTGGAAAACCGGTTTTGTATATAAAAAAAAATCGGTGCTCGCAATTGTTCCCAATGCCTCTAAAATTATGTTGACACATTTATAACTACAATAAGATTAAACATAAAAAGGTTGAAGACTTTCTCATTTTGTTTGGGGCTATAATGTGTGCATACACATGCATGCACTCTCTACTGGTGGTAACAAAACTACTTACCGGTACTTACGTCACTACTTTGGGCAGCATGAAAAGTACTGATGGCTAAACAGTGTGAAGCCTTATCGACCATATGTTCTGCTCCTATACGAAGAAACTGATACTGCTTAGTAGCAGCCACTGCATATTTTTCAACAATTATGCGAGAGGTGTCCCTTAGGCCTCTTTTAGATGTACTGCTTTTAGCAGCTCTGTGTTCTAGATCTTGTCTAAATTAAGGTCAACATGTCAAGAAGGGAACACATCGAATGTTCACTAGATCTAGACTTGAACGTTCATGTTGAAATAGTTACAATACGATGGTTGCTTCTCTTTATACTACTGTAACCAAAATATGGTTAAAATCTCCCCGTATGCGGAGACCCCCAGCATATCAGTCTAGGCATGTTCACCTGAATATATTAAAAATATTTCTTCAAATCACCAAACATACATACTATAGTGCAGAGAAGCACCATGCCATGAACACTATCGTGCAGATAATACCACAGGGTACCAGGCCAGGCAAAGCTATGATAACTTCTCTCCTCACAGTTTCCTTGACTCACCCACACACCGCCTCTTCCACACACGTACACACACAAACAAGCGTGCACACACACACCCGCTCACGTGCGCACGCACACACATGCATAGCCCAATGGGGAAAAAAGTTTATGCTGGAGACTTTCCCTGCTCAATGGCTCTTTACCCCATAGCATGTATTTCTCTATGTAGAAATGTACATAACACATATTTGTGACATCTCATGGAACAAGCTATGCCTAACACGGGAACCACCTTAGCTGATGGCGCATTCTAGACCCTGGCCTGCTGACACAGGGAGGTTCAGGATGGAAGCGAGTGCTCGGCACATGTAAGACATGGTGCCAAACCGCCCACTGGGGGCGCTGTCGTACATGTATACGCAGATCCCGGCAGCAGCTGTTGTTTTCTCCACCACATCATGAGGCATTTTCTGAGGACAAGATGTTTCATCAATTAATTCATGACATTTTCCATCCATCGACATATACCCATGATTGATATCATTACCTCCCTTGGTGCACATAATTATGAAAATGACTGGTGCTAAGTTTTTCTGTGTATATTATAATGGAGCAACAACAGAACATTGGGAGTAAACTACATGAGAAATAGAACATTGCTTGGTTTTCTCAGTCACTTTTCTATCACACAGCTTCTACATATATGGACTGTTGTTCACTGTAGTATTGTTTCAATGATCTTGTTTGTTTACTCGTTGTCTGGAACAACATCACTGCATTTCGGGCATTGCCATAGGTGCTCTGTTCCCTGATTCAAGATCCAACCAAGAGTCTTCCTGCTGATTGTACCAGAATTTCGTTGGTTCGTGGTGCGCCTAGCAACTCCTGCTGCCTCCTCTTTCAACTGTGATCTCCTCCAGTCTGGCAACTGCTGATTTTGTTGCTTCCACTTTTTCCTCTACAAGGGCATTGGCCAAGACTTTCATGTCTTGTTTGTCCATCTTGATGGTTGAGTTGATGGAAGCGCTACTTGCCAATTTGTCTGCCAACTTGCTTCCAACCACACCCGTATGACTTGGAGTGTAGATCCATGTGATCTTTCTCAACCGACTGCCATCAATGCTTCTCACCCACTCTTTTCTCAGTTTTCCACCACTTACTCTTTTCAATACATTTTGAAAGTCTGTGACGACGACCGCATACTTGGTGTAGGGCATGTGCTGTTGCACCTATTCAAATGACTGTCACTGGTTCCACCTCCATTCTTGTGCTGGATGTCGTTTTGTTGCAGGCACCGGATGCCTTGTGCAGAACATGTCCATATACCTGGATCACAACGCCCCATCCGCTCTTCACCCCTCGTGTCACAGAGCCTTCGGTGCAAATTATTGGGTCAGAAGGTTTTGAGTTTTCCTCAATGAGCTGCCTTACTTCAGATTGAGCTTTCCCAGCAACCTCAATCGTGTCGCTTTTCTTCACATCAATGATGACCTTTGTCAGTTCTTGCCTCCAGAGTGATGTCTAACCATTCGCTTCCTTCATTGACGTCATCCAGGTTGCAAATCATCTTTAGAGACTCCTCTCCCTGAGCCATCCACGATTTTTCTCTTTTAATCCTTGTCCCCTTTTTTCTTTGAGTGCTTGTACAATGGATGCCCATCCATTTCAGATACTTTAAGATACATCTTAGCCTGAGTCAACTTGTGTCTTACTGTTATACTTGGTAGGCCCAAGGTATGCCTCAAACAAGCTATTGGGGTATCCCTCGTACACCCCAGTACTGCTCTCATTGCCTCATTTTGTACTCTTTCAAGTTTTCCTATCCAAGTCTTTGATAGCATGAGCAACCCGAGTCCGTAGTCCACCACTGACAACACAACGAGCTGCATCATTATGAACAAAAACTTTTGTGGCATCAGAGCATTGATCACCAGCTACAACTGTTGTTCACTATGGTGTTGTCTCAATTATCACAGACAACTGTTATTCACTGTAGTACTTTTTCAATGATCACAGACTACAACTGTTGTTCACTGTAGTACTTTTTCAATGATCACAGACTCCTGTCCTATAGTAAGGGTATGGCTTATGTATACACCCGTCTCTAGCATGGAATCTCTACAAAAACCTCATTGTGCAAAATAGTATAATAGACAAGTTTGGGTGTTATTGTGTTACTATTATTATTAAACCTGAGTGAAGCAAAGACGAGAGGGGTGAGAGGAAGTAGGTGACGGGAGCTGGAGAATTCAGGAACGTGATTTGAGTGTGGCAGATGAGTCGAGAGCCGGCAGAGGAAAGAAAGGAGGTAGTGTGCGTGAGTGAGCGAAGATTGTTAGGAGTGCTGTCGTTGGTGTGCAGTGGATTCCGTGTGAATTTAGAACTAGTAGATTCTAGTAATGTTTTGTGGCTATGTGACATTAGATAAAATATAATATGTAGTAAGGCTAGATCCAGATCTAGATAGATCTAATGATATTGATTAGGCCCCTAATTGTGTAAATTTGATTAACAAGGTGAAGTTTCAGGATTCAGACTGGAGAGAGTGAAAGTGCTGTGGATACTGTGGATATCTAACGAATGAGGTTAGTAAATTTAACTACACAAGTTCTTAAACATATTTATTCCTTTCACTCAAAATAATGCTTACCCACAAACATTGGCTACTCTCACTCAACAGGTTGGGGCGTGAAATGTAACGGACGGTTACATAAGAAACAATTGGTCGGGAATAATATGTGGAACAACTCATCATTAGACTCCTGACACAACAGGTTGGGGCGTGAAATGTAACGGACGGTTACATAAGAAACAATTGGTCGGGAATAATATGTGCAACAACTCATCATTAGACTCCCGTTGAGTTGGGAGAGGGATGTCAAAGGATGAAGAAAAGGAAGAAGAAGGGAGAAGAAGGGAGAACAGGAGGAGGAGGAGGAGAGCAGGAGGAGAAGAAGGGAGAAGAAGGGAGAACAGGAGGAGAAGGAGGAGAGGAGGAGGAGGAGGAGAAGGAACACACTCTCCCCAGAGTGATCCAGTGTTGAAGAAGACTGACCAGGTCTTTGGTGAAGAGACTGTTGGCCTCATGGACAATCTTGTCCACCTCGATGTCAAGCTGGAGGAGGTTGAGCCGATTCCCATCGTTCTCCACCAACATGGTCAGCACCATCATAGCCTCAACCATCAGCTGGCGGTACTCAGGCTGGGGGATGCGGTTGAGAACCATCTCCACCTGAAGGGCAAACTTGAACTCCCCCTTGG
>JAUEKS010210523.1:0-13851 GCA_031762815.1 Tylodina fungina
GCCCCCCTTGCTGAAAAAAGTCCCATTCGGAAGTGAAACAGAAATAACTGCTGGTACGGTATCAGACAAATACACTTACCTGGCCACTTTCCTCCTTAGGATTCACTTCTATTTCCTATGTAAACAAACAGGAAGGCAATTTCCGAAGAGCGCCGAAATATAGCCTACACACCATTTCAAGTCGCTACCCCCATTCTTAAAAAACTAACAAACATACATCTATCATGATAGTGATAATCGTCACAAGAATGTCATGTGTTTAGTGTTTAGAGAATTTGTTGCTTAGAAGTTTTACAAACAAAAAGTTATGCTTGATTGAAAATGAATGCTCTGTATTTGATGCAAAATCTGGGGATTAAAACGGCTGTAATACCATTAACACCAAAACTGCTTCAACACATTTTAAGGAATATTATATCAATTTAATGAGTAATGCTGTATACTAGCGTCTGTCAGCTGTTTCTGATCTTAGGTGCGTCATGTAAAAGAAAGAGACTACAGCATAAAATTAAACAGCGTTTCATTTCCTTTTGTTTGCTATTGACTAAACAAGAGCAAGAAACAACACATATATGTACGACATACATCATGATTATAAAAGTTTTACACAATTTGTATTTGAGCCTTCTAAGTAAAGTGGTTGGTGCAAAAGATTATAAGGGATGGTTTGGGAATAGGACTCCACTATTACCAAATTATGACATGTGAATATATTGCTTCATATCACCTTTTTATATTTCTTGACTATAAATGGATTTTTCTGGGCACACCACAAAAAGAAAAAACCCCCACATTAATCTCATTTTTTTTAAATTGTAAAAATTGATGCATTTAAACAATAATCAACAAGTTTATTGAACATTTAAGAATACGGTACTCCATTAGAATAAATCTGCATTTTATTGAATATATGTATTCTATTTCAAATCAAGTTCAGAAGAACATTGGTGCTCCTGAACTTTTGGTGGCCCGAAAGTGGTACCTTGGTTACTATGTACATAATTGATGTGCCCTTTTGGTTTCTTTTGACTAAACTAGTTGGAAGCCTATGCAACAAGATCACTCATATAAACAAAATTAAAAAACGTCAAGCAACTTTTTTCGGCCACGTGATGAGAATAGAGAAACTGAAACATCTTTTATGACAACCAGAATGATGGACGGGAAACGCAGCAAGGGATGACAAAGAGAACAGATCATAAGCGGGCTGGCAAATTGGCTTAAAGCATGAAGAGTGATGGAAGCACTGAGAAAGCAAAGAGAGATCGAGAAGTGTGGAAGGACATGATTGCCAATGCTACACAGCATGGCATCTGATGGATGTAGTTGGTTATGCTAGGGTTAGGGTTCAGGGTTAGGCTTAGGAATAGGGTTAGGGTTAGAGTTAAATTTAGATTAGAGTTAGAGCTGGGGCTAGGTTTGGCCGATGTTTGGTGCATGTGTCTGGCCAACCATTTTAAATGGGTCAAACGGGCCTCCAAAAGTCAAAAGTTCAAGATTGCCAGAAATTTGATGGAATTGTGAAGGATGCATGTTCCATGCTACTGGTACCCTATAATCTAGTACTTGTTGGATGGTCGTATTTCACTGGCATAAAATAGTGAGGTCACATACCCATTGTGTAGAAGCTAACTTTGGGAACATGAAGGCTGGGGTGTCTGTAGACTACAACAGTTTAAGATATATGACTTTACCCTGTAAGTTGATGATAAGGGTCCTAAAGCCCATTGAGTGATATCGATCAATCAATCAAAATTTTACCATTTTTGCTGAATTATACAGTAAGTAATGTGGCGTCAGTATCTGGCGATGAGAAGAATAGATCTGACGCCGTCTGCCATACATATCGTAAAAAGCAACACAGACAATGTTTGGGGAGACCCCTGAAAGGAGGTCTACTAGTCCTCCCGGTTGGAGGTTCAGCATTGGGCTAACTACCTTATCTAATAAAAAAAACGCATTTGTTACAAAAACACTCTACATTATATGCAGGCATTAAACACAACAGAAGAGCCTCTCTTCCAGAGTCTATGAAGTGTGATGGTGAAAACCGTCAAGCCGGTTTCTCTTTGGTCAAGTAGAATATAATTGCCCTGAAGACACTACAGGGATGGGAAGTGCATGGATCTCAAATTATCATGGCATCTTTTACAACCAAGAAGAAGTTCAGCATAAACTTTTGTCCAGATTTATGCCCAAACAAACAATGCGGAGAATGAGCATAAAGATAGCTTCTATAATAGACTTCAAAATGTACTTGAAAGGCTCCTGGGTTTAATCATGAGAGAAGCAAATGCAAAAGTCGGAAAGGAAAATACAGGATGTAAAAAGATCATGGGCAGGCAGGCATGGACTAGGTGAGACAAAATGACATTTAATGGAGAGAGATTCTTGGATATGTAGCTTTTTCAAAATGCTTTTACGACACACTGGGTATGTATGTAGCCTCACAATTCTATATCTTGATAATGGCCGCATGAATGGTAGAGCTGGGTTACATTGTACCAAAGCAAAGAAGTGTTTCTTGATCTGATGCTAATAATGTATATCATAATTTAATAGTTCAGTTGACATCAATCTGTGTGCCCATGTGTTTTTTCACTAGTGTTATAATTCTTTGTAATCGAAATCTAATTCCTACGAAGCTGATTAAAGAAATCATGCTTAATTAAAGGATTTGGTGGTTTAACAATAAAATTAAATGTATTTGGTTTGACCATTAAAGGAATCATGTGATGAATTGTGTGCTAGATGGAAGTAGATTCAATATTTCCTCTTCTGTTGCTGTCTGCTTTCACAACAGAGACCAGCTTATCAATTTATGCTTTGATTGAATCTTTTAAAATCGCATGTTGTAATTTGAATCCTAATTGCTTTGATGTAATGTGAGTTTGCAGTAGCCTTTGTATGTATTATGTAATAAAACAAAGGATATTTAAATTAAGTTTGTATTTACAGAAAAAACAAGTTCAGAAGGGCTTCCTAAGAAGTGCTTGTCAAATAATTGTGTGATTATCATTCTAATTCTAAAAAAAAACCAGCGTACACCTTACACATGGTCAAATAAATTAAATATGATGCTTTCTAAAATCAAAATTTTAATAGTAAAGATATCTTTTTCCTAGATATAAGATAGATTATCCTGTTTATTTTAGATAGATCTAGTATTATAACTATAAAGAAAAATACTTTACAGTTTGATGTAGTTAACTTCTATATTGATTAAGAATTAAGTGTTGTGTAGAATCCTTTCTATTTTGACTTTAATTTTCATTCTTTTTGTTAATTTTGGCAATTTTCATGACATACAATTTGAACTGTGTTTCCGATCTTTCCAGGTTGTAATAGGAGAATGAAAAGTGACTTTATGACAGTTGATCCAGTTGGAGTCATTAGTAGCACTCATGTGATTGATTGGTGAGAGACAGAATTGAATTACAGAATGTTTCACACCCAAGACTTCCATGCAAAAGCTAGTGCAGGTTACCTTCCCCCCTTTGCTGCCCTGTTTCAAGGTGACACTACTCCAAGCTCTGCGGCCTTACAGAGTCTCATTACTGATGTTGAAGGACAGCTGGACCAGAACACAAGAGAGTCAGTACATGTACTTAATATGTTTTTTTTTCTCAGTTCACTTGACTTGTATATTTCTTCACATTCCTCTCTGTTGTAATAGATTTCTGTGTGTAATTTCCACCTTGTTTAAAATCTACCTATTTTCTTATGAAAGTATTCTCAGAAATTGGACAGACACTCACAGTAATGAAGATTAATGAACATTATATTATGCAGTCTTAAAATTTTCATATATTCAATAATGGGAACTGGAATAATGGAAGCTAGCATTGCATCTCTCATAATCATTTATTCATCATCATCATACTCATTGTTATCATCATCATCAGCACCATCATCATCATCATCATCATCATCATCATCATCATCATCATCGTCATCATCATCATCATCATCTTCATTATATGTATCTTTATCATCATTCTCATAATTACCATCGTTATCATCTGTTTCACAAATTTTTAAACTTATGTACGAGGTTCAGCCCAAAATACCCTTTATCTTCATCCTCAGCACTCACACTCAAATCCCATAATTTCATCCTCCTGCTTTACTACATTTTTCCGAGTTGGCTTAGATCTACTTCTTCGCTTCATCTCTTCAACTTCCAAATTCACTTACACTGAACCAGTCATTAATCTCTAAATGTTGGACTACTTCATCTATCTCTCCGATTACAAGAAAATCCATTAACTCTCTATTAGTTTTAATATCAGATAATTTCACCTTGTCATCCACCAAGCCATTCTCATATATCTAAGTTCCTTCCTCAGAGCCCAGATATCTCCCCCTATTGTTTCACTCATGCTTCTGGTTTTTCTATATATTTGTTATTACCTAGTCTAAGCTGTAATTTCCTGAACTTGCACTGCCCTCTTCAAATTGTTTAGATTACCGCATTATATCTGCATCACTGCTAGCACTTAACATAATTTCTGATACACTCCCAAAGTGTGTCCCATTATTTAGTCTAACTCCACCTTCAGCATTGAATACTGGCCTGTTTGTGGGCTACGACATCTTGAGGCAAGATTCTCCATTAGCTCAATCTTCACCTCCCTGTATCTCTTATAAACCTGTAGATTACTGACAATAAATTCCATTGCATCCTTTTTAATTACTTTAACATTCTTTCCATTGACACCACAGGGTGAATTATATGGGTCAAACATTTTTTAAATACAATATACCTTAAACATTTCCACAGCACATAACTTTAGTTGTTTTAGTGTTTATACTTTTCGGATATTCCAAGGCCACATTCAATATCTTTTTAGTATCTGTCATAACTACATAGTTATTTGAGTGAAAAAGATCTCATTTTGTAGCCGTATATTGCCTCTTTTGAAGTTATATCTGAATAACCATGACAAACAACAATCGACTCAGCTGGTATGCATCATATATCTCATCTAATTACTCACTCACGCACCATAAAACTTTAACCATTGTTCTCGCCCTAGTACTATGTATCCACCATACACATCACTTGCTATTTTCTCACTCCTACTATTTATAAGATCCACTCTACCACTTTTTCTTGAACCTAACTTAATACCTTTTTCCAAATCTACAAATCATTATCACCGGCATCCTTATTTTTATTTGACTGTTGTCCCTGATATCAGAGGTTAACTTGAGACACCTCTTATCCTTTTAGAGGTCTCTTTCTCAATTGTTTTTGAACAAATTTGTTTATGGCTGGATTTTCGTATGACATAGCGACAAAGCAACTATATCACAATAATCACCCATATATTTCATTTGATCAGTATCGACAATTGCCTGCAGTCAATACTTGCCTGTGCAAACAACTTGCCTGGTTCTCGCACATTTTCCACCCCCAAAGATGCCCTGGGCTACATGTGTAGTAGTCACACGCTGGAGAAGGACACATGCTACGACCCTGAGCCAGATGAGGCAGTCGCCATTGTCGTAGCTCTGGTCAGTCTCTTGGTCTGTGTGTAGAGCTTCATTTTATATTCAAAGAGTTTGCAAGTTACACTTACAAAATTATGTACTAAAGTGGCAAAAGGCACCCTTATCAGTTGTCCACCATCCTGGCTATAATGCTCTACCTACTCCCATATATGTCGATCATGGAATTCGCAGATACATTTGTACTCTCTTAGTGTACTGACATGATCACCGGATAGATTGAGGTAAATCAGTCATTTTATGCCATGTGCTTAACTCAAAGTTCAATAATGAATTATTTGACTTTTAAAAAAAAGAAAATGTCAGCCTTTTCTCGTTATGTTGAAGAACTTGACTGAAAACAGAATGTTTTGTTATGTTCAATCATGTTGGGTTATGCCGTGATTTTGCTGATTATGAGTTGTACAGTATTTTCGCATTTGCTTAGTTTTTATTGTTAATGCTTTTTCTACTATATTGTGGAGTGTTCAAGCCTTTTTCATATTCACTCGCCAGAGCAACTCATTGGAGAAGAACCCGGGCAGTGAAGAGTCTGTACTCCAGGAGATTCTCTCTCTGGCCTCGGAGGAGGGCCTGATCTTACCCCTCAGATCTTCTTCACTGGCGGCCATCACGCAGTCTTCCAGCTCTCTCAATGTGCAGCTGGACTCAACAGACCAGGTAGGTCTATGAAAGTGATGTTTACTTGAAATGAGTATTATTATTTTGTATGTGAAATCTGAGGAGCTGTTTTGTTCTACATAGGGCTATTCATGGTTGTAAGAAATGTTTGGACCTGCATGTGGCGTACCTTTAAAACATGCTACACAGAAAACATAACAGTTTCCCTTATATACTTATTTATCCTAAATTGTAAAAATTAGTGAAAAATACCTTGTAATACATGATGTTAAAAGAATGTTTACGAGCATTCCAGATCTTAATCAGCAGGTGAACTTCTAAGGTTGTTAGTGAAAAACCTTTCCCACCTTTTATCTCATAGGTGAAAGTCTAAGAAGACTATGTTCAGTTCATCATTCTTTTTTGAATGAACAGGAACGTAAACAAGCTGAATGTTCTTGACTTACAAAATACATCTGACCCAATCCTGTTGCTGTAACTTGCAAGTCATGAAAAGTATTTTAAATTGAAGGAGGTGGAGGTTATTTACCAGTGTTTAGTGTTATTCGAAAAATATTGGCCAAAACTATTTTTGTTTTTTATTTCCATTTATACTCAAAGGTCCTTGTAAGAGAACCTTCTTTTGGAATGAACAGTATTAAGACTAATGTGTGATATCAAATTACACATAAATTGTATGTGTTTGTCTTGTTTTTGCAGCTGTCCGGTGACCAAATGTAATTGAGAGTTAATTCACTTATGGGTGTCAATCTTGGGAAAGTTCCGAAATAAGTATTTTAAAAAACTCTATTAGCTTTTTTAAAATCATACAAATAATTGACCACTAAAAATCGGGAATTGCTGTAAGTCTCTAATCTAAGATTCGGCGAATTATACATGATGAAATTTAGTAAACGCAGCAGCAAAACTCTCTAGGTCACTTTTTTTTTGATAGATTTACCCATCAACAAAACAAAGTTGGCCAGAATATACCCAGAAAGTCTTTTAAAAGAGAAGCAATGGCGTGAAGTCATGCTGTCTCTAGATCTATGTTCTGTGAAAATGGTTTTTCATAGAACATGATATGTCACATATCTTTTACATAAAAATGCTCACTTCAAGGACAGTCTGACTTTAACAAATACTTAATTTTGTATAAATAGTTAGTGATTTGCAATAATTCATTCACAAGTGACATTTAGTTATATTCAATCACTGTTTTGCTGTGGATGTAATAAATATTTTTGATTTGACCTGTGCAAGGCTAGATCTACTTTTGAATAATTTGTGTGTGAAATATAGAGAGGTTATCCAAAGTGATTTGACTCCTATTGTTTCTTGCAGTTGATCGAATGCAAATGGGGCAAGTTGTCGAACTCACTGCAGAAATACCTGGTGTCAGAGCTGCTGAAGTTACCTCCTCTGTCCCAGAACCGGGAAGTATCATGGGCCGTGGTAGAGCGGAGGCTGGAGCTTGTTGGAGGACTCAGAGCTCTAAGCACTGATGATGAGGCCTGGGTGGCCTACAGGAATGTCCGTGGGCAACAGCTGGAAGTGCTCTTCAACTCCCTTCTTCCCGATAACGAGTCAGAAACTGTAAACTATAAAGAGTTTTGCGGCAACTGTGATACTGTTGCAGACAAAATTATCGACATGATTGAGGAGGACTTCACTATTCTCTGTACCGGGGTTTTTAAAAAGATTGGAGGTAGCTTGTTATGTGATATATTTTGAACATTTATGAAGAAATGTATGACCCTTTTTCATCAAAACTTCATCTTATTCTTCTACTTCTATGTTTTTCTTATTCTCCTTTACCTCCTCCTCCTTCCCCTCTTCCCCATCTTTCTTTTTCTCTTATTCCTCTTCTCCTCCTCCTCCTCCCCCTCCTCCTCTGTCTTTTGAGTTCTCCTTCACTAGTAACTAAAAAGGAATACAGATCATGTGTTTTTCAGCATTAATTGCAGACTTGATGTATTTGTATCTAGCCTTTTATATGTTTTAATGGTGTTCCCAAACTTAGTATGTTTGAAATGAAACATGTCATTTTTAAAATGTTGAACATATTGCATCTTATTTATATGTACATGCTGCTTACCTCTTCAAATGTAAAAAAAAAAATCTGGTGGATATCATTATAGGAATAAGAGAGGATTGATATGTAGCTATGAGATATAAGGTGATTACAGTTCCAGATTATGCACTTTCAAGAATCGTCCTTTAGTTTTCATACTGCGAATAAAGGGAGAAAAAAAACAACCTTCTATTTAAATGGTATCTATTACATTTTTGTACTGAAGTCAGACATGGTATTTGTTTTTATGAGGTTTGCAACAGCCAACAGTTAATCTAGGAATAACAAGTGAACTAAAACATTGACAAGTGAGTTCTTAGGCTGGTTGTTCCTTTAACAGAACTGATTTAAGGTCAATTCTCGTTTCAGATTTTTGTCTCATATCTGTATTCAATTCAATGTTCTGAATGAAGTAAGATGTACAGGTATTAAGTCTAGTTTGACTAAAGTTAGTAAATTTAAGTGTTTAATTTGTTGTAGTAGTAGCATGAGTATGAATCAGCCAGCTCGTAATGTAGATGAAAAACTTGTTGCAAATGGGGATAAGATAGAGACAGTTAGATGATTTTTAATATCTAGATGTAATTGAGGAGAATGGTTTTGCTACCAGCGCTGTTGAATTTAAAATGAAATGTATCCGTGAAGTAAGTTTAGAGAATTAAGTAGTCTACTATGTGATAAAGGCTTGTCTTAAATGATGTCATTGTAAGAATGATTTATGGAGTAATCTTGACGGAATGAATGAAAAACGATGAGATTATGAATAATTTCGGGATTGATAGATAGAGTATAGATAGAAATATAGAAACACAGAGTCTAAGGTGGTTAGGTCATGTATTGTGCCATCCATTAGCGAATATGGTAGCTGATAGGTATGAAAGAGGCAGGCCGAAGTTGCGTTGGGCAGAGATTGTTGCTAGTGTCCTTAGAAGTAGAGGAATCGACAGAAATGATGCTTGTAATAGAAAGAGATGTCGGGAAGTTTTTTATCGAAAGGATGAAACAGTTTTTTGTTTTATAAACCGGGAACCCCAACTTGTTGGGAAAATGTGTGCCATTAAATTGATGGTGACGATGATCTATATGAAGGAATACGCCATATTAAAAATATGACAAAAGTTGACATGGTTATAATCAATGGATTAAAACTGACAGTAGTTTAATGGATTGAAATAAGGAACCGATTTACTGATTGAATTTGGAATAGATTAATGAATTGAAACTCGGAGTAGACTAACAAATTGAAATCCGCAATGGAGTGAGTGTAAGGAAGTCTGCGTACTGTATCATCTCCCAGGTGTGTATCGCATCCTTCATGACTTGTATCTGGATAAATACTCCGATGAGATGTCACTACTGGTGGAAGAGATAGCGGATGACATCCGAGATTACAACAAAAAAGCTGTCAAAGTTTCTAAGAGTGATCACGGCAGCTTGAGCAAGACTGACGGGGCAGCTGGGAAACATCAAGGGAAGGGGCAGAGGGCAAGCCTTGGAGGTCAGTGTTGGGAGGTGGAAAATGTCTTCATTGTGTCTGTGTAGGTGGTAGATGTCTTCATTATGTCCGTGGGAGTAGTAAACGGCTTCATTATGTCTGTGTATGTGGTAGTCTTCGTTATGTCTGTGTGGGTAGTAGAAAGCTTCATTATGTCTGTGTAGGTAGTAGATGTCTTCATTATGTCTGTATTGGTAATAGGTGTCTTCATTATATCCATGTGTGTGGTAGATGTCTTCATTATGTTTGTGTGGGTGGTAGATATCTTGATTATGTCTGTATGTGTTGTAGATTGTCATTATGTCAACTTGGTTGTAGATGTCTTCTTCACATCTGTGCAGATGGTAGATACCTTTTCATTGTGTTTGTGTGGATGGTAAATGTATCCAGAAAGCTTGTCGTATCCTCTCCATTAGGGGCTTGTTGGGAAGAGTATCCGTTCCCTAGGAGAACGGCAGTTTCAAGCTGATGGAATCTATCCTATATTACTTTAATTATGGTGGGTTCACTGCAGTGAGTATCAAGACATATCCACATGCTGCTGGGCCCAGCATTGCTGCAACAAACTGACGGTTTATATACGTTTACCCTCCCCATAGACATAGTTTAGCCCCTGTGGTGTTAGGAGGGCCATGTTTATTGGCACTATTTAAATTGCCTTTCGCCTTTCGTCATTGCCATGTCTGCGAGAATGGGGTACCGGGGTACCGGACCACATAAAATGTACAGTTCGCTGGTTTGGCAGAGGTTAAGCCTTCTGCTCCGGCATTCTCACTTTTAAATGAAACCTTACTTGCCAAACTTTCATCTTGACTCTCCATCTTCACAAATATCAGCTTTTTTTACACCATGCCTCACTCAATATCAGGGAAGCACAGCCATTTCATAAGGTTGTGTCGTGTTACATGTTATCCAGTAGGTGAGGCGCTGACACACCTCAGGTGATACCAGTAGATAAGATGCATATTATGATCCTGGGTTACATGGTACGAGTAGGTGTGATCGGGTTATGCTATAGAGGATATTAGGTTCAACATATCACTTCGACATGCGCACTTACAGTAATACTCAGTCCAACTGAGCCAGTCAGTTTATGTGATGAAGATAAAGAGGTTACATGGTAACAATAATTTATAAGATACCTCTTTATGTTAAGTTTAGAGCACTGGTTTTTTTATTTATTGAACTTATGTTGTAGCTGAAGCTGCATTTTGTATGAGTTGCAAATCTCACTATTTAGACATTCATGTAAAAATACAATTTCCACTTTTTTTGTAACCATTGAAGTCTGTTTACAAAATCGTCACAGTGTTACAAAAATTCTCTGCAAATTTCATCTCCTGCTCAGGATCATCTCAAGGATCATCAGATAATTGGGCCAGCAAAACTCCTCTCAACTCCCAGAGTCTGGACACCATGTTCATGGCATCCAGCTTCAAGACTGACAAGGACAACAAGACAGGCACACCCCGACTGCTGCGCCAAGCCAGCATGGCTTTCCCTCAGGATTGCCTCTCCTCTCTACGCTATGTGGCCAGCTCATTATTAAAGCTGGAAGACTTCCTGGAGGGGCTCACCAAAATGACCACCTGGGATGTTACGGGCGTGGCCAACAGGAGGGTGAAGAAAAAGTCAAGTCTTCGTGGTATATACCTGCTTGTGCTAAGTGAAGTTTCTCTGCCTTAATTTTTTTGTAAGATTTATATCTTGATTTGTTGAGCTTCTGTGAAGTTGTGTTATGTGGTTGCCAATGCCACAGTGGTAAGTATTGTATATGTTGAAGAGGGTGTATGTGAAAATTCTGGAAGCCCTTGAAGAAGAAAAGAAACCGGTAGGTGAATGATAAGATTAGAAGAGAAATAGACATAAATCCCATTGTTACAGGGAGTAGATTAAATCCAAATGTGCAAGGTCATCATAGGAAAGAAAGAAAAAAATTAGATTGGATATAATGACGCTAAAAGAGAATCCAAAAAAGTGATGTGACACATAGGGCAAGTGAGAATGAAGAAATTTGGGAATACTTTAGGTGATGGATATGGAATAAATATTGTGTTTAGGATAGTGGTGGCGGTGTGGAGGTGGGTGGTAGGCTATGTGTTGGTTGATGGTGGTGGTGGTGTGGTAGTGCTCACTGCTCTTGTAACTTCTGTTGTCCCTGATGTCCAGGGTTAGCCCAAGGCACTACATATCTCTTTTTGTTCTCTTTCTCATTTGTTTTGGAGCAAGGGTTTTACAGCCTGGTGCCCTCCGTGACACCGACCAGACTTTTAATAGAATACTGATGTCTTGGTTTCACCATAGCTTTTACGACACACTAGGTGCATAACCTCACTGCTTTGTGGTGGTGAGACGAGGCTATGCGATAGTACTCAGTTGTATGATACCTGTTGGAGAGGTAGGGCTGTGTCACAGTTACCGATAAAGTATTTGAAAGAGTATTTGGGAGATTTATTTGAATAACGTACTCAATGATGAATTTTATTTTAGTTAATGGAGTAATGGGGCAAGGTAGCCGAGTGGTCTAGGCATTGCACTCTGACCCAAACGTCTCGGGTTCGAGGCCCCGTTTCGGCATTGTGTTTTTTCCTTGGGCAAGATTATTTACCCCTATTGCCTTTGCTGCGGCGCTGCTGACGCTTGAAACATTAAAAACCAAAAGAAAAAGTGTCCTTGTGGACATTAAAGGCCATTATTTATTTGAGACAGAGAGAGAGAGAGAGAAACAGAGACAGAGAGAGCACGTTTTTTATGCTCTGTCTTGGATTCGAAGAAAAATCTCATGAAAATGAGAGTAGTTGTATTCGCTACGATCGATTTCTTGAGCTTTGTATCAAATTACCCTCCGATACCGTCACGCAAACAAGTCCTAAGTACTGACATATATCTAAGTATCTAAGGGGAATAATTAAAGTACTGACATATCTAAGGGAAATAATTACAAATAATTGATTGTGTTCTTTTAATTCATTGCAATTAATTATTTGCTTTAAAATCACTTTAAATTATTTATTGATAATTTAATCTTGACGGTTTCCTATCATGAATATGTATTCAAAATTCATATTGTGTGCATTGTATATTTAATTATGGCAATTATAGTACTCCATATTCTAAATTGTGAAACACCAAAAAGAATGCATGGTGAATAGATAGTATTATTATTATATTATACCTTATATATATATATATATATGCTACTTACTAATCTCTTTCAGCATATTATAATAATATACGTACTTTACAGATTCCATACACGAAGCGACACAAGACACAGATAAGTGATTTAGGTGGGTGGACCGACAGAGACAAATCTTTAATCATTTCTTTACTTCTTTACCCCCACAAGAACCAAGCCCCAACTTTTTATATTCACCCTACCAAAATAATCCCTCTTTTAACACTTGTTTGAGACTGGCAGAGACATATGGAATAACTCCCGTCACAGTGGTAGGGGACAAACGGATAGCTAGAGAACAACAACTCAACGCCATTGACCGATATTTATAGTAGCAGCCCTCTCGTTTGACCTCACCATTGGGAATCCCGTGTCACATGGTCGTCATTCTAAAAATAACAATTCACTTGTTTGTGCCTACAAAGTTTGCTGCCGCCGATACTGCGATCCTTGTGAAGTTGCAATTCTTTGTTTTAGATCTATGCGAATGTCATCGTTTATTGTTGTTGTCGTGATACTTATGTTAGGCCCTATATGTTGCTTGTCTAGATCTAGCGAGGCTTTCATTTTTTTGTTTTTGTTCATGAAACTTGAATTGAATTGAATTGAGTCTAGTGTCTTAATGCAACGTCGTTCCAGCTCCTTGGGTGAGCAAACAGTATTTGCCGATTGCTTGTTATTCATGTAATAATATCACTAAAGCTAATGTAAAGTAAGTCCCGTGCTCATTATATTACTGAGCATAAGGGAATTAGGGGTAGACCCCTACTTTTACTAGATTTATATCTAGGCATAGGGCATAATGTGATGTTTGACACTGCTTTCCACGCTGACTTTATTTTCGCTAAATCTAGATCTAAATGTAATTTTAAAAATTTGTGAACAAATCTAAGTCATTCTGATATCAAAGTATTCATTTATTAATTTATTAACAAAATGATAAACATAATAATGCCTATTTGCCAGCGCTTATTCCACAGGCAGATCTAG
>JAUEKS010211627.1:3567-13841 GCA_031762815.1 Tylodina fungina
ATTATTCACTGTCTTGTTTTTTTCTCTCTTGGCTTTGCCCTTCTTCAAGGGTCGCCACAGTGAATTTTCTGTCTCCACAGTGTATGTTTTACATGTGCATGTATTGCCACCACACACTTGCTCTCTCACACACACACACACACACACACACACACACATACATTCACACACACACTCACACATTCACACACACACACTCACATATGCACACATACATTCACACACACACACACACACACACACACACACACAGAAAAGCACACAGACACACACACACACACAATATAATGTTTCTATTATTGAAAGGAATTAAGTCCTACAGTATGGATTGCCAGTTCATGTAGTGCACATTCCCAACCATTTCAACTGTGCACCAGCAGAACTGGTGTATAGAATTGACATGTTAGTAAAGATTGTCATAAACTCTCTGCCAGCCCATAGTTTGCAGAAAGAAATCTGGATATTTGAACAAGGGTCATTTGGTGTTTATAAGTCATTCTTTGTGAAATAAAGGTAGGATAGCATTGTATAGAGTCTCCACTGTTTCTTTCATGAATAGCACACGAATCAGCCGATCAAGGGTTAATATGAGTCAATAACCAAAACGTCTCTAAGAACCTGGCAAGCATGTCTTATTTGCAATGGGGAGAGGTGATGATTCTGGATTCTAGGCTGGATAAAGTGAAACCTCTAAGACTGAGGAATAGTTTGCCGCCAAATTTTTGAACTTGTAGGAAGATTTAGATCTAGGAACAGTTTTCAGCCTGGGCCGAGACAGTCCAGTCAAGCAATCTTGAAAGTCACATCTATATCCTGTAAGGGATGCCCCAATGAGCCACACATACATGCCAATGTATGTAACAAATGACTCTAATCTGCATAGGCATCAAATGGAGTTGTAAAAATTATGTATTTGTTGAGTGTTGGCATTGAGGGGGGGATGGGGGTGGAGGTTTGGGGGGGGGGGGCGTATGATAGTATAGATGAGGAAGCCAGAGAATAGGGATATTGGGAGACAATTAGGCATGGAGGCTATGGAACCATATAGTTTAAGTAGATTTTGAAACAAATTTGATTTGTAGGAATCTATGCATATATGAAGATGCTAGTGCGAATGCTATCTGGGACATGATAAAGAATGGGCAGAAAGTGCAGTGAGCACATGCGAAAAGACAAATTATGTCCTGGAAGAGGAGAAGATACTTGCTTAAGTTGAGAGAAGACCTTAGACGGTACAGATGGAACAAATCATATGATCAAAATAACAAAAGAAAAAAGAAGAGATAATAATGATGAGGTAGGAAGAAAGTGCAATACAAGTGTCCTTGGAGAAATTAAAGACTGGAATCAGGGAATGGAAGAATATCTGGAAGAATTGCATGAAGAATTATATGAGATTACTGACAAAGGAGTAGGATAAGACCGCTGCTATAGTTGAGAGAAAAGTCATTTTCTTTCAGGAGGTGGAGGTTGGGTAAACTTTAAAAAGGATGCAGTATGGAAAGTCAGAAAAGTCCACCTAAGATTTGTTCGGAAATTGTGTTTAAAAGTTTGAGTGAGATAGGCTTGACAGGGACGCTACTGTGCGATAAAATGTTAGATCATCATCATATCTTGTCGACCCAATACTGGACCCAGACATGTTTGTGAGCAGGTTCGCAAGTCGTTATCTCTGCAAGAAGGTCCCAACTTGCAGTCTCGGAAGATATGTTCAATGTCCTGTACTGCGCAATACATGCGCATGTGGTGCTATCAGCAAGGCCCCATCTGTGCATGGTCTCAGCAGTCCTTCCCTTTTTTGCTCTGGCTCTATTCAGTGTGAGGTATTCCCTCCAGGGTAGCTTGCATCCGCTTTGGAGTACCTCTCCAGGTTCCGAGATGGCATCATTCTTCAGGTTGTCCCACTCCTTCCATGCAGAATTGCGGTATGTTTCAGCGTGGTTGGGATTGATACTTTCCATTGTCTTGAAACTCTTTCTTCCAAACTGGTGATGTGTATTCTGCTGTGGAATAGCATAGAGCTAGTGTGGTTGTTCGTAAGGTCTTATGGTTTGCTCCCCATTTAGTGTTGGCAAGCTTCTGCAAGATGTTGTTTCTTGTAGTTGTCTTTGCTTTTAAATGTTAGATGAAAAGATGGTACCAACAGATTGGGAAAAGAGTATACCCATTCTGATATAAGATAAGGGGGTACTGTAGAATGTTCTTCCTATATCGGAATTAACTTTCCTAGAATGCTGACTAACACTGCTGCTGTCAATGCTGGAAGAGAAAACAACATGTAAATCAAGGACAACAGGTGAAAACCTGATGATGATATTGGTAAAGACATGAGGATATCTGCTGGTCTATTGTGCAGATTTTAAAATTTCTGTAAGTATAAGCAGTCCGTTCAAATGCTACACAATTGTCAATCAATTCAAATGTTACACAATTGTCAATCAATTGATCAATTGAACTGTTACCCAACCTTTTGTTTACTTTCCCTCATGCCTGAGGTGTATAGGTCATCTAAACAGGTCTGATAAATATTTGGCGTGTCCATCACAGCATAAGCTAGAGAGTAACGGCATTCCCGTGGAGTAAACTGTGGATAGAAACAAGTCATATTTCAACTAAGTTATTTTGTTTTTAATTGTTTTAAATTCCCTTTTCCTACAGTCATATAGACCTAGGTCATAATATTTTATGGATTATCAAAGTAATTTTTAAGTTTTATAGTGACTGTAACATTTAATACTTTATATAAATGCTCAGTATATCCCCTCTGATTGCTATCACACAACTTGTCTAATTCATGTAATATTCTGATGCTACAATTTTCCACGTTACACTTATTAGTTTGTATTCTCTACTCCTGTTAGACTGTGATCACCTGTTTGAGCACCATGAAGAAATCAGTGGCAGATGATGACGCCATCAGCTGCTTGGTCCTGGGAACAGAGAACAAATCCATCTACATTCTGGATCCAGAGGCCTTCACAGTTCTAGCAACAGTCAGCTTTTTTTTTTCTCATCCTTTATCATTTTTCTATCTTTTCTCTGTATGTAGTTATAAGAATATAATTGACTTATGAAAACATGTGAAACAATAAACAATACAATTTTAACTTTTAAAATTCATAAGTTTTTCATAAGTTTTCAGTCTTAAATATTAAAGGTTGAAAAATGTGAGGTTAAAATAAACTTGCAATTGTGGCGATGTAACCATATTATATGCAAGATAAGTTCGACAATAATCTTAATGCTGTAACATGTAGGACAAAATAAAAATCATTTTTCCTTATCTCCTAATGCTAGATGGATCTTCCCAGTGTTCCGGTATTCATCAGTGTCAACGGTCTCTTTGATGTTGACTATCGCATAGTGGTGTCATGCCGGAATGGCTGTGTGTACACATTAAAACGGTATTTACATTTTGCAAATTTCAAATTTTAAAAAATTATTTTACTTTCTTTATTTGGGTATTCTTCTGCTAAAATGACAGATGCATTACTTCAAACTAGCCAGTGTTTATGTTAGATTTTGAGTATGGTAGCAGTTTATGGATGCTGGTTGAAATATGTATGTTGGCTTCTTGGTTATCATGGATAAAAGGTCATAGATGTCTGTCAATGATGCTGGCTGCTCGCAGTTACCCAATCATCTTCTTTGGGCTTTCAAACTCAATTCTGTTTAGGTCTGTTATCTCTAACTATGTTGCTGTAACTCTTTCTTTTGGGCAATCTTTGTCAACGCGATGTAAGGTTTTATTGCTTTCCAGATATTTTTAGCAAGTTAGATTCTGGCGAGCTCGGTAACATGTCCGCTGGTTTTGAATCAGGGGAGTAAGGTATTTGGTCAGCCAGTTTCCTTCACATGGTCAAGCTGGCTTTAGTGCACTTATCTATCTAATTGTAATTTATGTGTATGGATGTGAGCCTTCATAGTGCTTAGGACAAGTGGGCAGTCAAATGATCAAATGCACTGGCTTGTTTAGTCACATCGTCACTTCCTGCTATTCCAGAGAAGCTGGGACTCCACTGGACTGTTAAGTGCAAGTTGCCATTTTCGTTGATTTCTTCTGGATGTGTATGATGGTATACATGAAGGTTTCTTTTCCATTACCCATTGCAGGTTATAACATGGCCAATTTTGAAATCATGTATAGATTGATCCAGTTTCCAATTACGACTATCATGGAGCTCAGCTGTCTTATACAGTGTGAAATTCATGAACATGAGTTCAGCTTGGTAGGTAGCTGCCACTCAGACTTTCTGTTGAAGCTTACTTCATATACGACACCATCTTCTTAACTGTATGTCATGTCATGGCTCTACTTCCACCATTGATAATTGCATTGACTGTCGGTCGTGTATGTGTCCAGGGCTGACCCCGTTGGCTGATTTATGAGATTTTTCTGTTACATTGTTATACAATGTCCTTGTGTGATTGGCGGATGGGGTCATTTAATTCTGGTTTAAATCTGATACTTCAGACAAACTTCCAGGATGGCATGGAGGTTTATGTGACCCTGCCATATTTATACAGTTCTACTTTACTGATTGTGAGCTGGATTGGCTAAGTGGTTAGAACACTTTTTTCACCTTGGCGACCGGGGTCGGATTCCCGCGCAGGGCAATTTATTGCTCTCCCATCCGTGCGCTCTCCAGTCTACCCAGCTGTATATGGGTACCTGATCCTCTTCAGGATTGGGGACGGTAAAGACAGCGAGGGAGAGGACTGGGCACCACCCTCAATATGCTGACCCAAAAGAACAATGAATGCTCTAAAACTTCATTCCCCTACGACCGAAAGGTTATGGGACTACTTTTACCTTTACTTTTTACTTTACTGATTAAGGCTTCTGTTTGGTTTCTCCAATTTCCTCATTTTGGTCATTTTTCTTATTGTTTTTTGACCAGTTTATGTCATGGGTTCTCTATTAGGGGGTGTATTGTTATTCAAATGAGATTGCAGCAAGTTCTATTCCTATCGAGATGGGTTGAAGATTGGTTTCGATGAAGAGGCTATTAATAGGTGTGGCTAGAGGTATGTTAATTATAAATCTGGTACTGGATTTTGTACCACTTCATTTTCTGCAGATGCATTTTTTATGCGGATGGAGCTCATATGGCAGAGCAGTAGTCAACTGCTTTGTGGATGTACAACAGATGCACAATCTACAATTCTTATTCTTTGCATCTGTAGGTCTTTCCTTGTAATGTTTTTATAACTTTTGATCAGTTCTTCTTTGTTATAATGGGTAGGAAATTTAGGTTGTATGTTCGTATATTTCCGTAGAAAGTTAGGGTTGGGTTGCACTGGATTTTGACACTGTTCAGCCGGAGAGATGGATGGTAGATTGCTCTACAGAGTGAAGAAGTCAACCTCAGTTCTTTTGAGGCTGATGCAGATTCCACCTATGAGACCAATGGGAAAGTTCGTCCATCGCGCATTGCATAGTAGCTTTAGTGGCACCCTTGTCTGATGTTGCATCCATCATCATCAAAATAGATTTACAGAAACTTCATGATTATTAAAATACAGGATCTTCTTCTTCTTCTTTCGGCCTCTCCCTGTATCAGGGGTCGCCACAGTGAATTTTCTGTCTCCACAGAGCCCCGTCCCCTGTGGCTTGCTCTACCAACCCTGCCTCAATCATGTCCTCCCTGATGTTATCATCCATCTCCTCTTCGGTCTTCCCCACTTTCTGGCTCCCGGCAGCTCCATTTCCAGCACTTTTCTACCTAAGTAGTCTCCATACCTCCTTTTTACATGTCTGAACCAAAAATCCAAAAATCTTATTGTTTTCATATTACGTTTTGATGTTTTGTGTACCCTAATCAGTAGGTAATTAAGATATCGCCTGCAATCAGGTTGTTTTGACACTAACCCAATCTTCACACAACTCCTATCTTTGAAAGTTTTATTGAATTGTTGGCCCTATTTCACGGTGTTGTGAGATGATGAGTTGCCAAAATTGAAATATTTTTCTTGCATGAAATCAGACATGCCAAGTTATGGTTTTAGTTTATATATTTGCACACAGAACGGTTACAGTACCAAGTAGGTACAATTTATCCCCCTTTGACTTTATGCCTGCTACTTGATGTCATTGCTCTCTAAATAGTCATAGAATTCAATTGATCTAGCCTGTGACTTGGCATGATACTATTAGTGTAGCACTATCTGAATACAGGACAAATAAAGATGTAAAGGATTTTCTGGAAATCTGTGAGATAGACGACATATTCCTACAGTCTAGGCTATATTGTTTGAGACATGTGCTTAGGAAGGATAAGGATGACTGGATTAGGAAGTATACAAACTTGTAAGTTCAGGGGACAAGGCCGAGAGGGAGAATAAAACTTGTATGGAACAGTTTGGCAGAGTGGGATATGAAGTTGAGAGGCTTAAGTGTCGTGGATGTGGTGAATAGATCTCGAGATAGATTGTCTTTCGAGCTAAACCTTGTAAATGTAGGAAAACAGTTGTTAAATTCTGATTGATTGATTGATTGAAACCAGCATCATCACCCATTTTTTTAAATAACGGGTCAGTTTGAGGCACTACTTATCCCTTTAGAAGTTTCCTCTTCATTAGTTTTGACACAGACGTGTTTTAGCTGGATGTCCTTGCTGACACCAACCAGACTGTTGGTAGATTATGGGTGTTTCACCCTTGACCCTCCAAAAAGTTGGCTTGTGCAGTGTATTGGGTATGCAGCCTCACTATTCTATGCCAGTGAGGTACTGTAGGGGTGCTAATATATTATTATTAATGAGTAATTTAAAATCAGTGTATTTAAAGGTTGTCCTCATCACATTTTATTTTCTGAATTTCAGAGGCAGCCAGGATGTCACCAAGCACATGATTGAGTTGAACTCCCAGCCAGTGGGCATGGAGAGAATCAATAAGAATATTTACGTAGGATGTATGGACGAATCTCTTCATTGCTTTACATCCAAGGTTTGATTATGTTCAACTTATGTCCATACTTACAAGGTTACAGGGCCTAAGACCCATCCATCCCTATCTCCACACTTTCTACACCCAAACCTCTTAACTTATTATCCCACTCTACCAATTTTGTTCCTTTGTCAGTTTAGTTCTTCCTCTTGGCTTATACCCACAACTTCCAAGGTTGCGCATTTCCTGATGGGGGCCATCCATATTTATATTATTCTACAGGGTAAAAAACTGTGGACTGTTCAGCTTCCAGCAAGCATCATGACCATAGAGGTGATTGATTACAAACCAAGGAGTTTCTGCGCCATTCTGGTTGCTCTTAGCAACAATGAGGTGCACATCTATAAGGAAAAGTTTCTGGTTGACATCATCAAAATGGATGATGTGGTGACTGGTATGAGGTTCGGACGGTTCGGACGAGAGGATGGAACTCTTGTAATGTCCACAAAACGTATGTTGTTTGTATCGAATTGTTTGTATTGAGTTATTTTTTTTACTTGCATATGATTAGAAACATATTTTTTTCTAGCATGTTCACTTCAATTACTGATTTTAGTGTGCATAGGATATATATGAAATCTTGACTACATTTCATTCTGTGAGGATGAAGATATACTTAGTTTTAAAATCAAAGCTAAATTTGAACAAAATTAAGAAAGATTGTTTTTGTTGATGTGTAATGGAAGGAATCCAACAAGTCCACTGTTCTGTTATATAAATAAGATGGTTTAAAAGCGAATGAAAAGAAGTAGAAATAATCAATCATGATTTTCTTTAATTGGGTGATTTAATTTGATAAAGAGGCTTACTTTGAGAGATTCTTATAATTTATTTCAGGTGGAGGTCTGTATGTGAAGATCCTAAAAAGAACAGCCAAGTTTGAAGAGAGGGAGTTGACCGCTGGACCACCCACTGCTCAAAATGTCAAGCTCAACATCCCACGGAAAACTAAACTCTTTGTGGACCAGACCCAGAGGGAGAGAGAGAATGGAGTCGGTGGGTCAAGTTTCTCAGTGCCACTGTCATAGGAAAATCCTCCCTGTTGATAAAAGAAATAGATTTCATAAATATTTAGATATTCTCTACTTAATTTTTTCCTATTAGACAGAATATGGTATTTCGTGTGATGTCTGCTTTGAAATTCCTCTAAACACGAAGAGAAAGGAAAATTAAAAACGCAATGACTAGATTTTGTGCTCTGGGTGCTTCCTGTTTGGAGAAAAACAATTGAACTATTATTATATTAGTCAACCTCAAGATTTTAGAGTTCTCGCTAGGCATATTGCACTCACTGTATAAATCTAACTCAAAGCCAGCATGCTGCATTAATAATTTGTAACTAACAGTGAAAGTTTGTAACACTATGTAGGCCGTATTGTTTTATACCATAATTATTAATCAAGTTATGTATGTATAGAAATCAAAATGGGGGCATGACACAGATGAAATTTGATAGTGATTGAAATATTATGATGTGGGTATGGTGTCCCTTATTTCAGTTTCCAAAGTATGGCATTTTGCTGTAAACTCCCTGTTCCTGTCCCCATTTTTACGTCTTCAAATGTGAGATTCTCTAGACTGATTAGTGTTACAGCCACATTGTATTGATCTGTATGTTTTGATATTTCATTTTAGAGTTGAGAGCTTACTATCACACTTTCTCGCCATACCAGAATTTATTATGCGATAACCTTTGGTTTCAATGCCACATAACCATGAAGCAGTAATAATAATAATAATAATAATAATAATAAAAGAGCATTTATATAGCAACTTTTACAGAAGCCTCAAGGCGCTTCACAAAGAAAAATAGCATATGTCAATATGTCAATATCAATACCATTCATACTACATCAACATACCACATACTCACACATCTATACATAGCTGTTTAGCAATAAAATAATAAAATTAACGGAGTAAAAAATATTTACTAAAAAGGTATGTTTTGAGATTTTTCTTGAAAACTGCAAGACTGTCCGCAAATCATAGTGATTTCGGAAGAGAGTTCCAGATGTGAGGGCCAATTTTACAAAAAGCTCTGTTTCCGTACGCTTTAAGATTGCATCTAGGTTCGACAAGGAGCTTGAGATCCTGAGATCGGAGAGATCTCTGAGGAACATATGGAATCACAAGGTCTTTGATATATGAGGGAACATTTGATTCAAAACTCTTATAGCACATAACAGCAATTTTGTATTCAATTCTGGCTTTGACGGGTCGCCAATGGAGCATGTTCTTGCTACTACGATATTTTGTCTGACCAAGAGTTAGTCGAGCTGCACAAGTTTGAGCCCTCTGTAATTTTGATATTTTATCATCTGATAGACCGGCCAGGAGAGAATTGCAGTAATCTAGACGGGACAGAACTAAGGATGGCATAAGAATCTTCATAATGTCCATGTTTAAAAATGGTTTGAAACGAGGGATTCTCCTGGTTGCAAAAACACAGATTGTACAATATTAATTACTTGTTGGTCCATTGATAATGTTTGGTCAATAAAAACACCCAACTTTTTTGCTTTGGAAGAGATGTGAATATCAGCATCAGAAAGCTTTGTAGAATCTATTTGATATTGATTCCGTTTTTACTGGGTGGAGCACAGCACAACCTCTGTCTTATCTCTGTTCAATTTTAATTTATTTTTGGACATCTAATCCTTGACTGATTCACAGCAATTTTGTAAGTTTGTAACAAGAGATGGAAAATCGGCTGGACAGGCAAAATTATGCAGCTGTGAATCATCAGCATACATGTGATACAGGATTTTGTGTTGTTTAAAAATTAGTCCTAAAGGCAAGGTGTACAGTGTATATAAAATGGGACCTAAAACGGTACCCTGCTGTACACCAAATGCAATAAGAAACTTTCTGGAGCATTGTCCATGGATAGAAACTGACTGTGATCTTTCTGTTAAACCAAGATAGAACAATTCCAGAGATACCAACGTTTTCAGACAATCTTTCAAAAAAGATGGCATGGCCGATGGTATCAAAGGCCACCGACAGATCTAAAAGTATTAAAATAGTAATGTTGCCATCATCGACTGATGTTAAAATATCATTTACAATTTTTAATAGGGCGGCTTCAGTGCTGTGGTTTTTGCGATATACTAACTGGAAAGGTTCCATAAGGTTGCTAGTGTTAAGATGATCTTTAAGCTGAGCTAATACCACTTTCTCCAATATATTAGAGATAAAAGGTGGGTTTGACACTGGACGATAGTTCTTAAATTCTTCTTGGTCTATATTTTGTTTCTTTAAGAGTGGATACACAATAGCCTTCTTGAAATATGCTGGAACACAGCCTGACATTAATGATACAT
>JAUEKS010212736.1:0-13826 GCA_031762815.1 Tylodina fungina
TATCCTATTGTGGCTTATAGCGTTTGCGTGATCATTGTGCTTTTAGGCGTCAATAAAATTTTTGCTCAAGCGCAGAGATTAAATGGGACATCCAAAAATTATACAACTATTTTTAATAGATTGATATAAATGTAACATGTGCCTTTTACTATATTGACGGTCATTTTATCGTTAGTTTACTTAAATAAACATTTTTAAAAAGAGCAAAAGTGTAAACCCTAAAGAAGAGTATCGGAAAAGGAATGTCGTCACCAAGTTTAGAGGAAAATTTCGGGGCCGCGTTTGAACGATGAACGGCATTCCGTGGTCGCCCAAAACGAACGCAGTCTAGCCTAACGTGCTTTCAACTATTGGATTCCTAATAGAAAAAGTTTTGAGATATAGATTCTAGATCTTGCTTCTAGATCTAGATCTAGATATCTACATCCACAAGTAGATCTATATCTATTTCTAGAAATAAATTCGATATTCTAACAATGGTTAAAAAAAAAAACACCAGGCACTTAGATTATCTAGGCTACGACAGAAACGTCGATTAAGGTATTAGCTGGATCCTCATCCCATTCACAGTAAAATGTAGATCTAGATATACATCCACAACATGACAATGAGAATCAAGAGATAGATCTCCATCTAGAACCAGTAGCTAAAGATATTGAACTTACCCAAGATCTAGCTTATCAGCAAAATATTGCTACTTTTTTCTGTTTCAAACTGCTTCGCCGACGCCTTTGGGTGAAGTCCCCACCTAGATTCTAGATCTATATCCAGAGTCATTTAGCAATTTTAATCTAAATCTAGATTTCTAGAGACATTTTACTTTACGGATTAAACCTTGATCGGCATCTATCTCGACCGCGTAAATTCTACAGTTATAGAGCCAGAGAACGGGAATACCAGTGTTGGGCAGTCTGTCCTAGTCTGTCCTGATACTGTAGTTCAGCCCTAGGCCTAATGTATTGCATTGCCGTTGTATGCCTATTTGCGAATAGGCTGTCTCTATGGGGACGCGCGTCCGAATAATATTAGGAAGAGAAGTAAACATCGATCAGTGTGGATTCATCCTATGAACAAATTAAAGACCAAATTTTGAAGTGAAAATGGAGAAAGCTCCAAGATACAACAAAGCCTACAATACCTAGGCCTAGATCTAGATCTAAGCCTAGAATCTAGATCTAGAGCAAAAGAAACAGCACATTGGGTACACGAACGTGCTGATAGCAAAATAAAAACAAAAGAATGAAAGAGATGTTTCCAAACAACGTCAGCTGCAAGTCAAACTTGGTATACTCGGTCCGTCCGCCAACTCTATGTTTTATTAGTTACTGAGCATGCTCCATTTTGTCCGTCATTTTGTTGCCTTCCAACCTGAGGATGTGCCGTGCTATGCTATATTGACAATGTGGTTTACAGATCTGCCCTCATCCATTGATGATGAGTACCATTATATCCACGGTGTGACAAATGAAATACCCGTTCCCTGACAATAACATCTGACTCAGGCTTGCTTTTCATTTTAAAAAGACGACAATTTCCAATTAACATATCCTATGCCATGACCATTAACACAGCTCAGGCGCAAACATTAAGTAAGGTGAGGATATTCTTACCACAGCCAGTTTTTACCCAGGGCCTGTTGTATGTTGTTGCATCACGCGCCACGAGATATGAAGGCTTGCGTTTCATGTTAGGCCATACAGACAAATCAGCTGATACCTCGCCATGTTTTACATGTGACAAATGAAATACCCTTTCCCTGACAACAACATCTGACTCAGGCTTGCCTTTTATTTTAAATAGACGACAATTTCCGGTTAAGATATCCTATGCCATGACCATTACAGCACAGGGGCAAACATTTGTTTTAGTCTTGAGGCCGATGTAATAGTAAGTTTTTAGCCTGTGTCCAGTCGGGCCAGACAATTAAATGTCTCAATTTTTATTCCCCACCCCCTTGTTTCTGGCCAATAGATACGATAACACTAGATGCGCAGAATAAGAGAGACTAAAAGAGACAAAATTAAGGCTAAAAGAGATAAATTACAAGACATCGAATTGTTTACGTGAATGGATGAGAGAAGAGGTGAAGCTTCGCAAATGAAAAGGTTAAAAGAGAGAAATATAAGGCTAAAAGAGAGAAATATACAGGACATAGAAATGTTTACATGATCGGATGAGAGAAGAGGTGAAGCTTCGCAAATTAAAAGGAATAATTGCCAGGAACCCTTCAAAATATAACAGACTACATCAGGCTACATTGTGCATGTATTATCAGTTAACCTACTGAGATCGAGGATAAAAATAGAATGAGGAAGGAGAAAATTAATGACAAAGAAAACAATTTTTAACTCTATGCAAAACTACAGTACGACACCAACATCCAAACAAAATGATCACGAAACAACCGCACAATCAAAGACCTGGCCCTGCAGAGTCAGAGAAAGTAACTCAGGGCTTTAAAAATCCATGACTGATTTGTTTAGACAGCTCTACATCATTTCAGAATAATACAAATGTACAAGAAAAATCTCTAGATTCTAACATTGTAAAGGTTTGAAAGGAAAAGTCTGATGATAAGCATGCAACAGCAGAAAAAAAAACAACCAATAGAGTCTATGTGTGGTATGTGTGGTAGTCCAGATCTATATGTATATGATGGAAATGATGAAGATGTCAGGATACTTTGGTTTATTGAGATTAGAGGACATTCATACCTGGTTGGAATTGGGAAATTTGAGGTTAAATGTCTATAAATACCTTCTTAAAGGAAGAGTATTAAAAGAACAAAAAAAACCTAAAAGAATCAACAAAATACAAAAAGTTAAAAAGAAAAAAAAATGAAAAAGGTTGCAGCCGTGACACACATGGTCACATGCACTCACACATCTCTGGAGTGAGAGACTGGCAGACAGAGACATCATAAAGAGACAGACACAGCTGTCAGCTGAGCTAACAAGACACATAACAGTAACAGACAGGAAGGTGCACACATATAAAGCACGACACACAGCTGATACTGATAGACAATTAACAGAATGATGTGTGAACGCATGCACACACACACACAGCTGATAGACAGACACAAAACAGAAAGGTGCGCACACATGCACACACACACAAAGTAAAGAGACAAAGATCGATAAAAAGATAGCATGTCCGGATGTCCGGCGTCATAGAGCTCGTCAGTGGTCACGTTCTAATCAAGAACACAACTCATTACCATACTACTAGAAGCGTATTACACACTACAAGAAGGCTACGATAGTACTGGAGTTTTAGTGGAGCTCTAGATCTAGTTCATGTTCGATAAGACCAATGTTTGCTTGTGCGGTACTGTAATGAGGTCTCACATGAATAGCATTCCTTCTGCTCGTACACGGGCAGCCACTGCATTATTTTAATGAATACAGTACAACTTGGACTCAACGAACTAGATCTTGATCTAGATCTAGATAATCTAGCTCGGCCAGTTTTTTATAGTTCATTGGATGCAAGTAACCAAACGAAGACAAATTAGGCCTACTTCCCTACTACATGATTGCCACCCAAATTGTTTCAAATCTTCTGCTAGGCCCCGTTGTAGCAAAGTCGAACAACATATAAGCAAGTCGGAGTTGAAGGTTTTTATTTTTGTTTGTTTTGTATGTTTAAAAATTTTTTTTAAATTCTCACACGTGCAGTGTTAATTCCACAAGCCAATCAGAATCCCACCTCTATCCACTTTTCTTCTGCCTCCAACTTCCAACCCCCCCACCCCATCCTCAAACTCAAACTAAAATTCAAATAAAGTTCGAATAGAGATGGAATTTTATGCGGACTCAAGTATTTGTAAACAAAATCCAGTTTTAGAGATCTAGATCACACGCAAAGCATTTAAACACATCGTTTCAACAGTGTTCATGAGACGGGCCCCAAAATGCAATAATACCGAATCTATGTAGCCTTCATATTTCAGGGGTCCGCATATTGAAGGCGGTGCCCATCTCTCACTGGCACTATTTACCATTTTAATTTGAAGAGGATCATTTATCCATGAATTTGAAACTGGGTAGACTGAATATATAATATGATGTTTTCTTTTCACAGTTCGACAACAATGGTCAGTCCATGAAGACGGGGCTCTTGCGTATCAGATGCAGAATGAAGAAAGTAAGTTTTGGGGAGTTTTGTGGAAAGTTAAAGGGGATCAAAAGTTAATTGCCTGAGTGTTCCATTTCTTTGTCTGTATGTGAATCTTGAATGGTTCAACCATTCTTTGATGTTTATTTTCCCGTCATCTTTTCCCTTCTCCTTAATTGTCAGTTTCATCTTGAAATTGGGCGTATGGTGAGCTAAATCTGTATTACATGTATATAAAAATGATCAACTGTTCGGCCATGGAAAAGACAAGATTTAAAATTGCAGGCATACTATGAATGTGACAAGTGTTCTAAATCCATCACAGTTGAGTTTGATGTGTAGGCATAATATCACTTGAAGTTCTTGACAGTACTAGGTGCACTGACAACCACAGAGGAGCTGACAATGACATAGAGCAACCTTCTAGAACATTGAGTTATGAATCAGTTTGCATAGTTACGTGGTTAGGGGTTCTCCTTTTATTGTGCATGTTTACTCGTGTTCCACAATTAATGCAAACAAAAACCCAGTCTCCCCTTGTAGTTAAAGTTACAGGCATCCATATACACCCCAGACCTGCCATTTATCCTGATTTAATCAGGATATCCTGATTTTTTATTAGACGTTTAGAGCAGATATCCTGATTTTTTGGCATTAATTGTAAAAATACTGATTTTTAAAAAATATATTCTTCATTGTATTAGTTGATCCTGATTTTTTTTCTCAAATACTGATTTTTGTTTTACTGGGTATCCTGATTTTATTGAAAACATTGTGGCAGGTCTGTACACCCTTCCAAAGGAGCAGTTATGTATGGATCAATAAAAAATAAAAAAACTGAATTAATTATATTAAACATGCAGATCATCAACAAACATTTGAGTAAAGAAGCTTCACCTTCTTTAAATCATTAATCAGCACATTATCATTATGAACGAGATTAAAAGATGTCGGATTACATTTTGTTGAATGCAGCCCCAAATGAGAGAGAGAGGGGGGAGGGAGGGAGAGAGAGAGAGAGAGATGCCACCATGTTTATTCTAGTCACTAAAAGATCACAAACATGATTGCAGAGTAGTAATGGGGGCATATTATTTCAAAGCTTTAAACACGAAGGTGGTATGACCATCTTTGCATCGTGGTGAAGGCAACACGCAAATCATATATCTACAAGCATAAAGCTGTGTTTATATTGCCTGTAATGTGTTGCATGCATAATGGTAGTTGAGGTAAAACAAAACAAATCTTAACGTGCATTCCACTGGTTTCATTTAGCTTAATTCCTAATAGATTGAAACCTGATCCCCTGTCCATGTTATTGAATCTTGAACATTCTATGTTAAACTTATCTTCTCTGTTACTTATCCTATGTACCCAGTGCTCACAGTCTCATATATAATGCATATAATATTTAAATATGTCTATATGTCTGTTGCACAGTGTTCCGGGTAAGATTAAATGAAATTTGACAATGCCTTGTTTAAATAAATACATTATTCCTAGCTATCATGTCTATGTTCAAAGGAAAAGGACAGTACAATCACATTCAAGATTGTGTGCGGGATCATCAAGTGCAAGTTAATGGATATATCCTCAACTGCCAAGGGATTGTTTAATAAAGTGCAAGATGTACACACATGACTTCCAGATTTTTTCTCTTATCCAAAGGGCTGAAAGTCAGCTTTGCTACCCGACACAGTCAGGGTTGGCAGAAGTTAGTTCGCCAAAAGACCAACAATGCTTAGATTTATTGTGCAGGATTTGAATCCATGACCAACCTAATTAAGGGGCTGACATCGTTGCCACTTCGCCACAGCCCTGACTTACTCCATGTACAACACAATGTTTGGTTCCAAGAACACTTCTCAGTCAGAGCTTAATCATATCTACATTGTCCAAATTTTTCATTTCTTTCCGCTCAATACTTGATTTATGGCTATTAATTTGCAAATGTCCTGGCTATTTACATCATAGCTGATGGCCATATCAGGAGAGAGAAAGAACATGATTGTGCCACCTCTGCTGGGCATAGGCTGAGCCAACAGAGTAACTGCCTTGCCCAAAGTACACTTACTTTCTCGCCTACTCCATGAGTGTGTTCCAAAGTGAAGACAAGTCGATTTGGGGGCCTCTGTGGTGTAGTGGTTAAGACACTTGCCTCAGAAGACGAAGATGGCGGGTTCGAGCCCAGGTTCACCCAAGATTTTTTTTCAGAGTTTTCTTTGGCCCACGGCTCATGTGGAGTCGCCTTGTCCTATAGGAGATGGGCTTTTAAAGAGTAGGCCACACCTCTGATATAACTTCAAATGTGTTGAAAAGGGGTGTAAAACTCAAGTCATTCATTCATACAATCGATACATCCAGAACGTCCACAAAGTCGCAGTGGATGCCTCATATCAGTTTGGATAACCCACGCAACATCAGCCATGGGATCCTTCCCTTCGGATTTTCTGTCAGAGTTTACTCCCTTAGCCTGTGACTTTGTGATTTGTTTGTTATATACTCCTTTCCGTTTGCAAATATTGTTCACAGAAATCTTATTTATTGCTTATTTTTCATTCTTCAATTTAAAAATAGTAGTAAATACATGCAATTTTACCTGTCATATTGCTCTATAGAAGGAAAGTCATTGGCTTTCATGTAGACTGTTTAGCTTTAAAAGTTGTAAACATATAAGTGAGGATTATCTTTAACCCTTTGAACACAGCATCCCGGTGTACCGGTATAATTTTCTGGTGTCAAATTCACTACAGACCGGTGCACCGGTTAGACAATAATTTTCCCATGTCAAATTCACTACTGGCCGGTACACCGTTATTGCAACGTCATGCCCTTACCTACTAACCGGAAAGAGGTTCTATTGCAAATGGCAGCCCCCAGTAGGCTGCTGTTCGTGTTTTACTGTACAGTTTTTACAATGGATCAACCGTCAACATCAGGAATAAAAGGACTAAGGCTGTCAGTCAAAGAGGTGACGGAGTTTTTGTTTGATTCAGAAGATGAGGAACAAGATCAGCAGTTAGAGTACCCAGAAATTGATTTAGAAACAGAGAGTGATAACAGTAGTGATCGTGATGAAGATGAAAATCTTGATGTAGATCTAGCAGATGAAGGCGTTTTTTTGCTGGGGGACCCAGTGTCAGGGGTTTGTACGGTTGGGGGAACCAGTGTTCAAAGGGTTAAGGGTTGCGAATATTCATTTGCTCAAGTTTTGGTGATTCATTCTTTAGCTGGATGCCTTTTCTAACACCAATTTTCCCTATCAGTTCACACTTCAGGGATAATGTTTCAGAACAAACAAAAAAAAAAGCTGTAGAAGTCTAGCAGACAGCAAAACTACAACAATTTTCAATCATGAGAAGACATGTTATATGCAAGCCTAAAAGATAAAGTCACAGTATAAAAACATCATACCCTGGTCATGAAAGAAGTATTTGGCTTGCAGAGAGGTTCATTACCTCAACTAAAGGATCCACTGTTGAGGAAAATGCTATGCCGTGACTACAGCCAACTGTTTTGAGGTCGTGTTCAAAATTATGAAATTGGTATAAAAATCGGGCACCATATAAATTTCATAAATTTATCAAAATTGTTTGAAATGACAACAGAGAATCCACATTTTGTGAAGGTAATAGTCCCAATTTTATGAAATGTTGCAAATATAATAATGCTACCAGCCTCTGTGTTTGTCTTAAAATTCTCTGGAATTTTTTATTCAACAGTTGTATACATAAAATCTTAAAAGATCAAGAAAATCTTTGATAACTGTATAAAATTTCTTAGTAAAAGTCTGTTTCCCTAATGCCATATACTATTAGATAATTACGTAACCCAGTCCATTTACAATGTCCTTTTCTATATAGGCTTCAACATTATATATGTAGCCTGTGTTAGAATCTGCCACAACCCACCATTTCATTCAAATTACGTTACTTCATGTGTGAATGTACTTAAACCTATCCTTTAATATAAAGGTTCTTCACTCCACAAGAAATAGTAGTAGAAGAAATGTTTGAGGAAATAATTTTGCTCTGTCTCGATGAACTCTGAATATGGCCAAGTTTTATTACTTGGGATTCTAGTAGGGTAGCATAACATTTTAGAGTCGCAGAACTTTTTAACCCCCCCTGACAGCTGTGTACCTCTACCATGGAAAAATAAAACATTTTCTAGTGAAATTCTTTTACCTTTTATAATCACTTAGATTTCTTTTTTTCTGCAGTTTCTCTATGTCTTACAAATTCACCAAGATTACAGCAAAAGCACAGCTCATGTGAGCTCGGTCTCTCAGTTCTCATTAGCCCAGCCCTGTGTCAGTTTTGCCATATTTGATGCTGGAGTCAAAAAGTTCAAGCACACGGCTAACGACTCCCACCTGGACGAAATCACGACAGGTAGAGTCAATATTTCTGAATAACTCTTGAGAAGAGTTGATGATTTAGAGGCAGAGTATCATGATATATGATGGTGGATATGTTCTTTTATAGTTTGTAATTTCATTACTGTCACATTATGTATATTACCTAATCATCCGGTTTACAATTTTCACCCTGACTATTAGGGCCTAATCCTCATACTTAAACCTCAAACCTTCTTTACATAAAGTTTTCATCATATCTTTGATATTCTATTGCCCAAGCATTTAAGTTACTGGTTTAACCAACCAGTCTGTATTTTAAGGGACTTGTAGTTGAAAAAAAATGTCCTGTATTAAAGGCGCTGTAGCCATTCTGACTGATGAAATGTCATTTTCAGGAGAAGTGGACCAGAATGAGGATGAGGAAGGAGGGCCTAATGGGTTAGATGGAGAAGACAAATTGACAACTGGTGTACAGATTAAGATGTACGGCGTCCATACAAGGCAAGTGCACATTTTTATGCGTTGCTAATAGTTTTGTTAGGTTCCTCATCTAGAAAAGAGAGGGAAATGCGAAAGTGCTAACAACAATGATTATGAATTTATGTATGATGTGTTATCATGGCTGTTTGGTCTGGAAGTGGCATTTTGACTCATGTGATAAATATTATTATAAGACTAGGTTTTCTTCTTTCATTTGACATGAGATTTGTCTCAATATGATTCATTTTGGCTGAGTTACAACCAAGCAAAATGAAATAATCTGAATTTATCTACTCAATCATCTCTTTAGAAAGATCTAGGTCCCTCTCTCAACTTTGATCACAATTGTTTTCATCTTTTCACGGGCTCCCTTCTTCACATCGCCACTATTTTCCAACTCTCTCTCTCACTCACAAAAATAATCTTTGAAAATATGATGCACCGGTTCTTCTTCACCGTAGATAAATTAGTGAATATTTTGTAGTTTTGAGTGATTAGATGATTGAGTCAGTTTGGGAAGCCATTTTAACAGTTAGGTTTTGCATTTTTGCATTAAAATACTTGAATGTGTCTTTTCTAGATCAAAACAATTGCACCTTTTTTTCATTTTGAGGTAATAAATATAACAATCAATGTTTTCAAGAGAATTTCAGGCTTAAAATAATCATTGCACATATCAGACTTGTGTAGGGTTTTGTTTTTGTGATCTCTAGCTTCTACTTGTACTTCTAAAAAAGGAGAGTTAGAAATTTCCCAAATGATTTCTTCAAACTACATTTTTAAAAATATGGGGCTTTAATGACTTAACATTGTTTCTCTAATTAAAGAAAATCCAGTTCTAATCAAAATCCCATGAATAAAACAATTTTGAAAATCATTCAGCCTGTTGTTTTTAGGTCATTTCATATTTACTTTAATTTCTTTCTTATCTTATGCTCAAAGAACCCTCCAAGAGCTCTTAATTCGCTATCGCCTGGAAACCAGCGCGCCGCCTCTTCATACTCCCAGTATTAGTTCTATATCCCAGGATGAAGCAGGTCAGTTTAAAAAAATGGATGATGGAAAAGGGGAGGGGGTGGATATCCTGCTTGGTGGGACACAGACAGACCTGCCATTTATCCTGATTTAATCAGGATATCCTGATTTTTTAAATCAGACGTTTAGAGTAGATATCCTGATTTTTTTTAGCATTAATTGTAAAAATACTAATTTAAAAAAATTGTATTCTTCATTGTATTAGTTGATCCTGAGTTTTTTTTCCTGAAATACTGAATTTTTTTACTGGGTATCCTGATTTTTATTTAAAACATTGTGGCAGGTCTGCACAGATATAAGAATATAAGTGATGATAATAACAGGGATTCCAAACCTCAGTTTTTTTCCTGTTTTTTTTTCATCTGGAAAGAGGAGAGGTAACTTAAGAGAGATGTTTTTGTTTGCTGTGTTTCTTTAAAACTGTTCACAATAAGCTTGGATTGTTATTATTCTCAAAAGTTTTATGTAAAGTTCATTTGAAGTACACGTAGATGGAATTTCATTAAATTGTTTTTTTCTTTGTGAGAAAATAGTGTGGTACTAACTGTATATATGGTCTTATTATTTGGGTTTCATGTATTTCATGTATTTTGGGTTTCCTGATCTCTTCACTGTCAGGTCTACGAGACATGTTGTCAGACATGAGCATGGACCAGAGTGAAGCCACTAATGATATGTCTACTACTGTGCCCTTCGACTCTTCCCAACATGTACTGATGACACCTCAAGCCTTCACAACTTCTAGTCCTAGGCAAGGAAGTTATAGATTTTTGTATAAGGAATCTTTTATAGTTTTTGAAAAAGATACTATGAGACGTTGTAGCTTCGGGATTTTCAATGACAGCAAACTTGGCCAAGCCTCACTGATGTAGAATAGTGAGGCCACATACCCAGCACCTAACAGCTGATTTAAAAAAAAAAAAGTGGAAGCTGAGACCTCCATAGTGTCTGGCTGGCATCAAGAAGAGCATCAGGGGTGAAAAGATGGTCGGCATTTTGCCTGAAATTCCGTCAAATCGAATTTGGGAGAGATCAGGTGCTGGCATATGGATTTTAAAAACTAAATTTTTTTTAAACAGGGAAAATATTTCGCAATAAGTGAAATTGTTGCAATAGGCCCTGGCCTCAAAATGAATACAGCTATACGGAAACGAAGTCAAATTGCGTGTGAACCGATGAGTGTTCAGGCAAATCATTGTTTGGCCCCTGAGTTTTCAGGCAAATCCTTGTCTGGCGGCTTTCACCCCTGAAGAGTATGCAACCATTAAAATTTTTATGCTCATAACAAATGAGAGACTCCTAAAGAGCTGAGTGATCCTAGTTAATCATTAAATTCCAGGAAATGGCTTAAAAAAATGGATAACGATGATGGTTGTACAGAGCATGCTCATCATCTTTATTTTTGTTATAAGAGGAAAGTTTGGCTTATTTGTATTTGTGAAAAACGGTGTACTTGTGATAATCTAACACTCTTTAGAATAGAGAGACTACATTCCTGGGAGTCTTAAAAGCTAGCTTTTGTGGAAGTGAAAGCCGAGACCTCCTTAGCTTATAACAATCTGTTTAGTTTCAGGAAAGGCAACAGCCCATACAACTTTTGGTTTCAAAACAAATGAAAAGGAGCCCCCTATAAGGTAGTACCTCAGGCTAATAAGCCCTGTGATCAGGTACAACAGTCAAACGAACAAATATGATTATGACCTCAAGATAATAATTCCAAACCGCTTGATTTCCTTTAATAGTTTCAATCATGACTGCTGTATCTTCCTTCTGTAGCGTCCCCAAGGCCAACAACAACAACCTGCAAGGGGAGGCTACTCATTTGAGCACCTCCAGTACCAGTAGCTTTACTCAAGTCACTGCTATGAATGACGACCTCATGGCTTTTGACTCTGTGCATAGTTCTGTTGATCCGTCCTCCGTTCTTTCTCCATCCAGCGCATATTTACTGGTGAGGCTGATCAGTCTTGACATGCTTCTCATTGCATTTTATTTTGGCTTTGTGTGTTAGATGTTGTTGTTTTTTGTTGCGGGCGGGGTATATCACTTTTGATCAGTTAGTAAATATGAGAAAGTAATGGCAGAGAGGTGCGCCTCTTTTATTTGCACATGATTTCAAATGAAAAGACAATAAATTTGCGATCTGTGTGTGGTGAATATTTTGATCTGTATTTTCTGTTACAACATAAAAATGTAGATACTTGTGCAGGTCCTTGTGCGCAAATTTACTTTTAGAAAGTTACAGTCACAAAAATTTATGTAGAAATTTCAATATTTGCTTGTTGGAAGCATTGTTACTTGACTCCGTGAATTTCAGCATGAAAATCTTCATTAAAATGTTGAATCTTCCTCAGACACCATTACAAGCCAAGCAGTCTCCAGGTGGAAATTCTAGCCTGTCTGAGTTACCTCTTCCTCCCATCACTTCATCAGAGGTAGATGAACTCACCTCGCCAAAGAACTTAGTAGCAGCAAGCAACAATGTCTCTGGTGATCGAACACTCAACGTCAATGCGTCCTTGAATTCCTCAACTAGATCGAACCAGGAAATCTTGGAAGAAATGTTTTCTGGCTCGCAGCAAATTCCTGAGGTGCCGTCAGGACTTGGGCATTCCATTGATTCTTCATCCAGCACTGGCTCTTTCCCCGTAGGAAGCTTAATAGTAAGATATACTCTCACTGTTTCGTTCTAATTTCCCCAAAACAATGAGAAAAAAGACTTCGAAAGGATATCTGGAGTCTTTTATTGAGATTAGGGACTGTATGACTACACCGATGATGATTGTTGATGATCTTAACATATAAAAATGGATTCCCATTGAGAAAATGAAGTTCCAAAGAACTGCATACAAAATGGTCACTCTGGTATTACATACAAAAACACATGATCTAGACTTCCTTTGAGGACTTGCAAAAGTATTGGAAAACATTATTTATTCTAGTGACAGTATTTTGATTTAGTGAATATTGTAAGGCTAATGTTGGGGATTAGCACAAGACACCATTTGTCTCTTCAGTGTTCTCTTTCTGATTTTTTTGTCATGCTAACATTTCACAGATGGATGGCCTTTCTGATGCTAACCAGAGTGTTATTGATTATTATAGGCTTTCACCTACCCAAAAGTGGCTTGTATTATGACATTCTGAGTTGGCTCCTCCCTATCCTTTTCTGGTGTCACTGAAAGTATTGATTTGCATTGGTACCTGTGACAAAACAAGACAATTTTCCTTGACCTTACACATTGAAGTATATAGTGTATTAGCAACATTGTTAAAGGAGTGTTAAAACACTCAACTTAGGCCCAGCAAGTTCTGGTTTTAAAACAGATGCAGTCGAGTGAGGACTGGACTAAGAGTGAACCTTGCCGTAAACAATGAGTGTCCAAAATTTTGCAGCATGGACTGGCATGGACTGGCCTCAGGATTCAGTGATGAGAGTGGAGTTAAACTAAATGATGACTCAATTCTGAGAGGTATCAGAGTTCTGCTAAATTGGAGGCCTGTTAAGGATATCCCTCATCGTTCCACTAGTCTTTTGAGATCGACATATAAAAATCTGCTACTCGTACCAAAGTCAACCCCGAAACTTATGGCGACAGAGCATTCAGCACAGCAGGTATGCTGTTTAGGCACTAGGCCTTCTACTGACACCTGCAGTTTTAAGAAACACCTCCTGACTCACATGTTTGATAAGTCTCTGTCCTAATTATGTTGGTGGCATTTAGTTAGTATTACATTTTGTTGGCCGTGACCTTGTGTGTTTGTGTGTCTGCATCATGGGTGTTATTTTTCCGGGCTGACCCGGAATTCCGGGTTGGTGAGATTTTCCGCG
>JAUEKS010213845.1:0-13817 GCA_031762815.1 Tylodina fungina
AAAACGCCCACACGACCAACTTTCAAAATCTGCCCCCGTGGAGATTCGAACCCGGGTCGTCCGCATCTGAAGCCAATTGCTGATTCAGAGTGTGATGTGTGTATTTTGACTTTGTTTTCGTGTGATTGTTATCAGTGTCACACAAATTACTCTGTTAAGCTTTCCTACGCTTTGAGTCAAGCTTTCCTGAACTTCGTTACGCTTTGTTAAGCTTTGATACGCTCTCGACGCTTTAATCAATTCGTGACAGAGCGCCCCAAATGTTTAAACAGTTTAAAAATTTTGGGCGCTCTTGCAGAGCGCTTTGCTCCAAGCTTTCCAACGATCTTTTACGACCCTGACGCTTTAGTCGAGCTTTGTTACGCTTTGGAGCCGTTTTGATGGCGCTTTCCATCAAAGCGCCGTTGGTGTGAACTGTGTATTATGAGCCACACAAATCTATGAACACTCTCGCAATCAAGGTAGGTTTGAGAAACCAAAGCTTTGTCAAAAAATTCAAATCAGGCATCAGCATGAAACGGAATTCCCTGGAATATCGTACATAACTAATGGTGAATTATGCAAGAATTATCGAACAGCTCGTTGGGTCAAATAGCGAGTCTGTTGGCAGCAAAGCAACAAACTTTAACTAATGATCGAAGCCGTGAATCTGGTAGGTATGTCGTACTCTGTGTTTGACCCTACGTGCGAGTGACAGAGTGACAGAAAGAGAGAGAGAAAGGGAGAGAAAGGGAGAAAGAGAGACATATACAGTTAGTGGGGGGTATGGAGAGAACATGGAGAGTGGGGGAAGGAGTGACCGAGGTAGGAAGACACGAGAGAGGGCGTGAGTGAGAGAAAAAGATGAGAGTGAGAGGGCTGGAGGATGAGTGCGAGAAGGACAGATAGATGGGTGAGGGAGGGGAGAGAAAGAGTGAAAAACACAGACAGACCAAGGGACAGGAAGAGGGAGGACGGAGGGACAGAAGACAAGAAAGAGATGGGAGTGACGAAGAGTCAGTAAAAGAGAAAGAGAGGGGCAAAGCGGGAGAGTGAGAGAAAGAGAGCGAGAAAGAGAGCGTTTAACTAAGAGAGAAAAGGAGAAGGGCAGAACATATAGAAATACGAGAGAAGAAAGGAGAAGTAGGGTAAGAGGAGTACCGTAGTTAGAAGTAGGTACAGGAAGGAGATGAAGAGGTGGAAGGTAGAAGGGAGAGACACAGATAAACGGGGATAGGGAGAAATGGAAAGAAGATATCGACAGACTGAAAAATTGAGATTAACTTTTCAGATCAAGCGACCATAGGGTCAAAACGAAATGAAGCGAGTGACAATAATAATCGCATTTCAACAGTTAATCTATGAACAGATAATAGTGTTGTCTTGAGCTGTACTTTCATCTAACAGTCACTTTATATAGTGTTGATTTGTTGTAATGTTGGGTCTTTCTGTGCATTAGAACTCAGTAATTTTGTTGCAGTAAAAACCACTTTGGACGAAACATAAAATCTTATAAATGAAAGACTTACTTGTGTTGTGAAGCAATTTTGAACAAAATTTTATTTTTGAAAGAAGTGCATCATCATTAGATAGAGCCATAGCTGAACGCACGCAAAGACACAATACAGTAGGCATGGTATATAAAATCATTTGTAAGGTATTTATAGTTACAAAATAGTCTTTCCGTGTAAAATAACCTGAACAAAACAAAAGAATACTTTTTGTAAAACAGCAGTCTTTAACAGCAGTAAAAAGGATGGATGGAACTGAAGGACATATATAAGTCCAAGGACGGAATGTAATTTATTTCTTTCCCCAACGATCAACAGTAAGTAGTGGAAACAGTAGTGATACAATAGAGAATAAAATTTTTAAAAAGTAAGATCCTGTACTGGAAGGTAGTCATCATAGGAACCACCAGTAAGCTTCTCTCATCATGAGGAGTAAAACAGATTTACTTCACAGAATACAACATGCTAGATCAGGTTGTAACCTAATCTATCATTAACTGTTGATACACAAAGAACAAAACGTTATGAAATTGATCAACATAAATAGCGGTCTAGTTACTACATGGCACAATACGAGTTATAGAACACATTAAGTAGCATGCAAATGTCGCACTCCTCTGTTGCCCAAGAGTTAACTTGAATGGCCTTATTTATCATCATTTGTCAAGAAATTTGCCAACAGTGTCCTCTACGAAGACATGGACATGTACAGGACAAATGTACTTTCAAAGACAAACAAGCAAAAGCAGACGGGATGGCTCTCATATTACTAAATGTAGATCTAGTAATAATAAAATAATATCAACAATAATAATAGTAACAATAATAAAAAATAGTAATAATAATAAAATAGTAATATATAATAATAACAACAATAATAATAACAACAATAATAATAAATAATTAAATAAATAACATTAATAATAATGCACATGCACATTTATTACGCGCCCCACCAGTAGAGAACAGTGAGGTCACAGGACACCCAGCACGTCTTAAAAGAATACTTTTAGGAAGGCAAAACTCAAGACATCTGTCGTCTATAACAGTCAGGTTGTCACCAGGAAGGACACCTGACTGTAAAAATCTTTGTTCCAAAACAAATGAGTCAGAGATATGAGCCTCTCAGGTTAACCCTAGTAATGAGGTCAACAACCATGAAAACAGAAGATGATGATGATTTCCAATCCAGGTGGAATGCTCAATGTGCAATACATGAATATATAAGCATACATATACTAAAAAAGTGAGTGAGTCGGAATCTCTAGTCCGTGTCATATAGATCTACCCTAGAAGATGTACAGACAATGAAGATGACTACAAGCAATGTGACAGAATGAATAAAGATTGCTATCTCTATCTCTATCTTAATCTTACTCGTACCGGTAGTTCTGAAAAAATGTAATATAATTCTATTCACAACCTAGCAGAACAACATTATCACTGTTTAGCTGTTGTTCCCACAGAGAGTAGTCCAAGATGTTACTTATCCCTATCTATTGCATCCTCCATAATCAAACCCCATTGTCTCCTATTATTCTTATCACTTTCATAAGAATAATGTAATTTACCTCTTGGTCTCAGCCCCTCATCTTTCATTTTTGCATATTTTCCGATCCCCACATATTAAGTAATTGCTTTTATTGGCCATCACAAACCTCTATATCATATTAACACATTGATTGCCAAGACTATTCCAGATACAAATTTCACTGTGTAACATCAGAATCTTGAGATAAATAATGCTCAAATATATCAGTTAGTAAAGCACTTGTCCAAACTCAAACAATTCTTATTATGCAGAAATGACAACAGAACAGAAATTAGTTTTGGACATCTCCATTCACTGTCTTGTTTCACTTAGTCAAATCTGACACATCATGACAATTTCACACTAGAGTGATTCAGACAATGTCTCAAAGTGCCACTGTAGTTACCATTTCCAACTAGACTGGAGCAAGAATTACTATTAAAATTAAAGATGCTATGAAAATCATATATGGTAGGGTTCTAAAATCTGGAAATTGTGATGAATAAAAAGTGATAATACTGAATTGGAATAAAATTGAATCATTGCTCCCCAATAAAATATATTTCACATTTAAAACTGCACATTTATGAATGTCTGAAGTAACTCATGTTAATCTCTTGTGGTTATAAGAGGAATGGAAAGTTCTCACCTCAGCATTATACACAAGTATTGCATAGATAGAAATATAATGAGAGGATCAGAGATTATTGTACTACATTGTCATTGTACTACATAATCCCAGCTGACCTCCCACACGGTAAAAACTTTTAACAGGCACCTTAAGGCACAGTGGATGTTGAATTTTAAGCTCCGCTTTCAATCTTGAACCTTTTATCAAGAAAATTCAGGACTGTTTTTATATGTAATTCTCCGATAAGTACAAACACTCATGAGCGTCTCTCCTTTATTTGAGCCAACAAAAAGATTTATGATCAAATGGGAACTTTCAGTTAAAAATTAACTCTATTCCTCAGTCTGCTCAAATAAAGCTTTTACTAACATTTCTTATAGTTGTCTGAGATTAATTTCTTGACTAGAGCTAGATATAGGAACTTCAGTAAGTATGGTGGGATAAAAACAAGTACTCATATTCACCAATCCAAGCTTAGGAAGTGCTATGTCTCTTCATCAATTAAGACTTTACTATTGAGGTCTTAAGTGGGTGGACACAGTATTTCAAGCTTTTTTTAAAAAATAATTTTTGCCAGAGAGAGAGAGAGAGAGAGAGAGAGAGAGAGAGAGAGAGAGAGAGAGAGAGAGAGAGAGAGAGAGAGAGAGAGAGAAACAGCCAAAGAGACAGAGAGATATAGAGGGACAGGCAGACTAGACAGAGAGACAGAGAAAAAGAGATATACAGAGGGAGATCGGCAGATGGGAAAAGAGGGAGGGGGAGGGGCAATCTGAGAAGATTTCTGTTTTTTTTGTTAATGCACACAAAAATTAAAGAGAAATAAAAACATCATTCATATCACAATAAAATAATTACTGCAGCAAATCAAACGGAAATTTCTTTTAAATATCCCTCTTGATACCTTTCAATCAAATTTTTCCATGTTTTTCATAATTTATGTTTAGTATGAGACATCAACAATCCCTATCAATGCGTATACCCTATACACTCAAACTCTGAAGTTTACACGATTAATTCATTAACATATTTTCTGCCAGTACTAGAGAAACTCTGATATTTCTGATATTAAATGTTTCTTCATGGTCCATTTGCTTAAGTTCTACTTCTAGTCAATGTAAATTTGATGATACGAATAAATTGGTTTCAACATTGCCTCATATGTCACAGATGCCCACGAACTGGTAATAATCAAAAGGGGCAACTCTGAGATTAATTCTCTTTATATGGATAAAGCACAAAAACACGTAGAAAGAAAGATGCATCTCCTTTATCTGGGGAGGGGGAGGGGAATGAGTGGCTAAGTGGTAGGCATTCTGCTTTAAAAGCTAAAGGTCCCAGGTTTCAGCCAAGCCCTAACAAGTTGTTTATTCCAGTGAAAAAAACTCACTCTTAGCCCCAACAAGTTGGAGAGTATTCTAAATGCCAAAAGCCCTAGCAGAGACATGCTATGAACCAGGATGTCCTCTGTGTATGTTGCAAACATTAATAACTCCTTGCAGATGAAAATCCAAAGAAAGTAGACGAGCACCTCTGTGGAAAAAAATTCATCCCCATCTAATATTTTGACTGTTGCTGCGGCTGCTGTTGTCGGCTTGTAGCCTTTTCTTCCACAGCTTTCCAAATGCTCTCCATTGTAAAATTAAAGTGCTCAGATTACTTAGAGCATGTGTTTATGGGGTATGGGTACCATATATAAAATATCATCATCATCATCATTGCCCGTCACCCCTTCCAGGGTATAGGCCACGGACCAGAGACTTCCACTCAGTCCTATCCTGAGACAGTTTCGTCAGTTCATTTCAAGAGTATTCACTTCTCTTCACATCCTCATCCAGGCATTTCCTCCAGGTAATCCGTGGCCTACCCCTATTCCTTTTCCCCTGTGGATTCCATTTCAGTGCATGTCTAGTAGTGCTACTGCTTGGCTTTCTCAGAGTGTGTCCAATCCAATGCCATCTTCATCTGCCAATTTCTTCTTCTATAGGTACCGGTAGTTGATTGGTCCTCTCCCATAGCTCTTCATTCCTGACCTTGTCCCTCCACTATATTCTGAGAATCCTACTTAAGCACCCATAGATGAAGGTTTGTAGTTTCTTTATAAAATATGCTCTCTATTATTTCCTAGTTTTGTAATTTCACAAGCACTCTTCATTACATCATGCTCGATATAGTTGAAGATCTCCTGGCTCTGGTGCCACATTCCAATTTGGAAAACACCATCAGAATAGCACGCTTGATTCCACACACAAAAAGCAGAAAGAATGACAGTTCTGTATTTATGGTCACATTCATCATCACCATCATCATCAACATCATCATCATCATCATCATTGTCTTTACTTTTCTGGTTGTTATTCCTGTTTACAGAGATTAGCCCAAAACACCACATATCTGTGAGTCTGCAAAAATCATACACGTTTCAAAATCTATTGTATCCACTGGAAAATTATATAGTACACCATATGTATGTTGTTAATATATTTGTATGTTGTTAATATTTGTAATCTATTACCGTGAAATGATTAAAGTCTACCTTTGTGGGGTTCAGCACTTTCTAAATGCCAATTATATTACCATTGGATCTATCTCTTTAGGGGTCTCTTTTTCGCTTGTTCTGGAGCAAATGTTTTACAGACGCCAACAGACTGTTGTATAATTTGGAAATAGATGTCTAGGCATTCGATTTTACATAAGTCAGTTTTCACGCAGCGCTAAGTGTCAGCTCACTACTCTATGCCTGTGAAACATGGCCGTGTGACATGTGGTACTGGACAACGTGGTACTAGTAACAAGGAAATATTCCCTCCCTGATAAAAGGTAAAGGTAGTCAGTCCCATAACCTTTCGGACGTAGGGGAATGAAGTGTTAGAGCCTTCATTGTTCTTGGGCCAGCATATTGAGGGAAGTGCCCAGTTCTCTCCCTCGCTGTCTTTACCCTACCCGATCCTGCAGAGGATCAGGTACCCATCTACAGCTGGGTAGACTGGAGAGCGCATGCACGGGCGAGCAATAAATTTCCCTGCATGGGAGTCGTTCCCCGGTCACCGAGGTAAAAGGAAAGTGCTCTAACCACTTAGCCAATCCAGCTCCCCTGCCTGATACCACAATAATAACATCATGCTTATAACATTTCTCGAAATGTCGAAAGAGATAGCTAGAGATTTAAATTATTCACCATGGATTCAAATATTTTATGCCTCAGCACCTCAGTGTCAATGTTATAGTAATGCCCTTGGTGAGGCTACACCCAGTCAGCATTAGGTAGTAAGTTATGGCTTGGTAGGTCATTCCCAAAAGTGATTATTGTGATTGATGGCAATAGCACAATTGAATGGTGGCTTAGAAAACATGTACTTTACAGATTTGTACTTAATTTCTCTAGCCTTTGTATGTAGCCTTTCAAATAGAAATTTTTTCACACCTCTATAACCCATTTTTGTCCATTTTCCCTGGTCTCTGCAATGGGCAAATGTTAGGAATCTACAAATCATGAACTGAAAAGTGATTTGGTATTCCGATTTCAATTTTAAAATGTGTTTAAGATATTAGGATACTGAACAGTCATCTTATTTCAATTTTACATTTCATGGATTTCTACTAATTTTTCTCATGAAAGAGTTTTTCAATTTACACTTTAGTAGTGCTGGAGACTTTCTTGTCTTGTAAATCATTTTTTAGATTCACTAGTAATGTTACATCTTGCCAGTGATTCTATAAATAATACGTATACCAGGCACCTCTCTCACGTAATATAGATGAATGTTAGCCCAGTAAGTCATTATCAGGTAACACCACAAGGGGTAAAGAGCCTTGCGCATTTAACGTCACAGGGCACTACACACATGGTGGATATGACATTTCCTTCAAAAGAGTGAAATGTACAGCAAAAAAGATAAGTATCCTTCATCTTACATTTTGCAAACTACCTTGTTTGTAGCTCGAGCCAAGATACCTGTGGATCTTCAAATCTCAACATAGTCATTACAACAACTATTTTATGATAAATTATAATTGCTTCCTGAATATCAAGAGTACTTCACCAACAGTCTGCAAATAATGTAACTGTCTTCAAAATCTTTGCTACTAACTCAGGTTTATTCTGCTACAGCTAAGTACTTTGGCCTGGTACTAGCCTCTGGGTATCACTTTACACTCCAGGACTTTCCTTGTCCAGGGCGGTAGCCAATTCCTATCGTTTCTCTCAATCTCTACCAATTATTCAACGTTTCTAGCCATGTGACATAATCTGCAAGGTGTATTACATGTAGGACTGCAAATTCATTGAATAAACTGGAACATTCACAAGCCAGTGGCATCCGAATCTCCCGTAAGTCAGGTAGACATTCCACCCTACACAATCAAACCAAGTAGGCATTCAATCCTACACTATTACAAGCATGCTACTTAATCACAAGCTGTAGATATTTCACCTTATGCTCTCATGCATCAGATAACACTCCATCTTACACAATCACAAGCCAGGTAGACATTCCATCCTACAAAATCACAAAGCATTGCATCCTATACAATCACAACCATCCTGCACAAACACAAGCCAGGTAGACATTCCACCCTAACATCCTCACAAACCAGGTAGGGTATTTTATCCAACATAATCGCAACCATACTAAACATTTCATCCTACATAATAAGAAGCCAGATAGACATTCCATCCTACACAATCACAAACCAAGTAGACATTCCACAACCATCCCACACAATCACAAACCAAGCAGACATTCCATCATATCAACTTTACACATCATGTGCATATCGTATCCTACTCAATCACAATCATAAATTGACATTCCATCCTACACAATCACAAGCCAGGTAGACATCCCATTCTATACAATCACAATCACAGGTAAACATCCCATCCTACACAATCACAATCCAGGTAAACATCCCATCCTACTTCATCACATGCCAGGGAGACATCCCATCCTAACAGCATCATACTTTGTATCTGATGACACACCAAGACCACAGATTTTGAGCAATCCATTATGAACTCTGAAAAAAAAAAAGAAAATTTGTCAAATAATAATGCATGATTTTACTTTCAGGCTACAATTTTATTTAATAATCACTAGTCATTTAAGAACAAAATGACCTGGTTTACCAACTTTTTTATCAGCAACAAAGCTTAATCACCTATGCATATATGTATAAGGTCAGGGGGAACATTTTCCTGCTACAGGTGCCATATTACTCAGTCTACCTGTGTCATGGCAGTATTCCACCAGTACAGAATAGTGAGGTCACACACTCATAGCATAGTAAAAGCTGACTTCAGGAGTTGATTGCCAATACATTCTTCATCTATAACAGCCTGGTTGGTTTCACGAAGGGCATTTGACCATAAAATGTTTGATCCATATCAACGAGAAAGAGATGCCTAAAGTGAAAGTGGCATATCTGAGTAACCTGAAGTTAGAGACAAAGCTGAAAAATTACTGATAAAGATGGATTTTCATCTACAGAAAAACATTTTCCTTAAAGGTTTTTGACAGCTAGCACCCAATTGTCAATTGCAGTTTTCCAGTTTACAACTGAGCTAAATTATTGAATTTAATTTTATCATACAAACAGCTCGTACAAAATCTTTTCTCTTCCTTTCATTTCCTCCTCCTGTTGATTACTGGATATCACAGCCAATGTAGAAAACTAGACTGTTAGAAACTTTAACAGTTTTACATCACTCTTAACCCTTTCACCTACTATGGTATCCAATATTAAACTGTCTGTTTCAAATCCCTACCCTGAGAAAAGCCTTTAATTTCAAGGGACATGCAGAAAAAATTCATATAAAATTCACATTTCAAAATGCCTTCAAATATCCTACATTATCAAAACAAAAGTCACACTCAACCATTTGACCATCAGTAACCATCAGCGTTTCGCACATGACATCCATATTTTATGATGGTTAGGCTAGATCTACTCATCATGACTTCATATTGCAAGAGTGTGTGCATGCATGCATGTGTATGCGCGTGTATGTGCGTGCATGTGTGCGTGTGTATATGTGTGTATGTGTGTACGTGCATGTGTATATGTGCCCTTTGTTGTTGGTGCACACTATAGCATGTGTGATGCAATTGGTTTTTTTATATGATAATGGGCTGGTGGGATATGGCAAGGGAGACCAGTATGAATTTGCCGCTGAGCCCCAATTTTTCCTCTCTGTTTGGCTAGGACATAAAAAATTTGGGATAATTAAGGTACCTGGATTTTTCAACTACGCAAAGTGGTGTTGGAATATTAAGAATTAAAAAAAACATTAACTTGGGGAACTTCGATGTTTTTCGGGTAAGTAGAGGCTTTGTTAAGCATATTTGTGTTGAGTGAGGCCTACTATACATCTTTTCCGAGAATTCCAATCTTAATCATTGAAACCTATTTCGATATTAACCCATGCCCCATCTTAGACTATACCTGAAATCCAATTCAAGTTCCGTGACAATTTGATTGTCAATATTCCACACGGACACCATCTTCGACTCTTCTCGTGCTTTCTGTTTTTCCTCCTTCTTCCTAGCAATTTCTCGTCTGCGAGCAATTTCCACTTCTGTAAATGTCTTGCGATATTGTGGACCAACAAGACGAGGCTGTTCCTGCTATGAAAAAGAAATAAAGCAATCAAAAAAATTTATTCCGATACACTATTTTTCTAAATGCTTAGACTATTGTCCGTTTTGTCTTTTTGTTTGGTGATCACAAGATATCAGATTAAACATTAATACTGTCTCATGACAAGGTTAGATACTCACCAATTCACCATTTTCCTTATTGCTCCCCTTCTCTTCTTCATCATCAGACAAATCTAAGGTGCAGACACTATCTGGTCTCGAGTGTTCATCATCACTACCCAAATCAGCAATGACTTCCATAGATTTGTGAGGTGCGGCTTGCGATTCAACACGTTCCATCTGAAAATGTAGTCACATTCAGTATGGTAACCTTGTACACATAACTGTCTGCATCTGTCTGTGAGTCTTATGTGTGGAGGATGCAATGGATAGAGTTAAACTCTCAAGCTAAACCTTACAAATCAGTTAAAAACAGCGGTAAAATTCATGATGGCAGCAGCGACAACGATGACGACAATGACAATGATAATAATGTTGATGAGAATAACAAATTATCAAGAAACACTAGCGCAAGAGTTGGCAAAGTGGTCTCTTATCAGCCCCTGGGTATCATACGGCTATCTCAGGGGTCTAAGAATAAAATGGATCTGCATCAATTAACAGATTTTTCTCTTTCCCTTAGTTTTCACTAAAACAACATTTCTGATAGCTCAGCCACTCCTGCTGCTGAGAACGAATATCCATATGCTTAGGAGGTATTTACGTGATGGAGTCAATGAGGAATCAAGGAACAATGAGAGTGACTTTGGATACATATGTGAAATATTCTGATATGTCAGTCCGCTATGTATAATTACATTATTGACATTTTGAGCCCTTGGAATCAATCAAACATAACTGTCAAAGCAATTTCCCTGAAGTGACTTACAGTGTTTAGCTCAAAGAGTCACATATCCCTATCCACCAGCTTCTACTCGAACCTCATAACTTCATATTTCGCTCCACAAATCTGTTTCAAGTCAATTTTGGCCTCCCTCTTGTCTCCATCCACTCAACCTCCAGGTTTACTCATTTCCTTATCCAGCCATCCATATCCATCCTAAACACTTGTCTCAACCATTTCAACCTAGATTGACGGACCACCTCACCCCCTAACTCACAAACTCCAATAAAACGGCCTACATCCTGGTATGTCCTTTGCTCACACAGAGCCACCTCAGGCATCCACCTCATCATTAGGTCCAGCATATCCTCAAGGCCTTGTATTAGAATCCAGGATTCTGCATCATAACTCATTTTGACTAGGCAAAGTTACTGGCAATTGCATGCAATAATCTTCCATTCATCTCCAAAGCAACAGGCAGAGAAAATCTTGATTGAAGATTTAACTTGCATCTGTGTAACAACAAGCAGGTTCTAGTTAATTTAGACTCATAAAATTTGGCACACACATTCATGATACTTTTTCAATATACGCTTCAATTGCTGGATCAGTTTAATCATCTTTTTTATTCTCAAATCCTGTCTGCAAAGTCATCTCTAATAAACTTCCTGATGATGATTTTTTTTTTCTCAGTCAAGGGACCTTGATGAACACACGATACACATATGACCCCTAAATCCTCACCCATATCCTCATCACTCAATTCCACTCCTTTTTCACCTTCTTCAATGACAATCAAAACAACAAAGAAAGATAAAAACATAGACTAAAAAAAGGAATATTCTTTACAACCAGAAGCAGGCGCCACATTACTTGAAATAAATTTGTTTTAATTTTATGCAGGAAATATTTCTATTCCAGCATAACTGTCAACCTGAAGCAAAGCAGTCCTTTCAAACTATTCAACTCATAGGGCCAGAGCTTATCCCAGTTTCAGTAGCATGAGTGGACAGTGACAGATTTTTCCATCACTTTCTGAATAGGATGTTAGTCAATCGCAGAATACTTTCCAGCCAAAGCTACACCCATTTTCACTATGATTGAGTGAAGCAACAGAGATAAATTTTCTTGCTTAAGGAAAAACACATATGCCGATGGTAGGCCTCAAAGCCAGAACCTCTTTGTTCATAGCCCAATGCAGTATCCCCTTGACCACTGCACCCCTTTTTCAACCTCTAGCTGTCACAAAAATCAGTTCTAAGCAATACTGAAAAAGTTGCACAAAGAAAGCCATACAAAACTATTTACCTCATATTTTATCTCATTGAAATCATGATCTTTATAGTTCCAGCTCATGGGAAATCGAGGCCGGAAACGAACTTCTTTCACCCTGTGAATCTCAATAAATGGGAAATCGAACTGCAAAACAAAATAAGAAGAAAGTGTTATTATGACCAAATTGCTCATTGTATGGTGGCACAATTCATCAAGCAATTCATCCATCAATCAATCAATTCATTAATCAATCTATACATCCATGCATCGGTCAATCCGTCAATCCACCCATCAATCAATCATCAACCAATCCATCAATCGACATATCCCTCCACCTATTATTCATTCATCCATCAATGATCAATCAATCAATCCATCCATCAGTACATGATTCATCATCACCATCATCATCACCATCATCATCATCATCATCATCATCATCATCATCATCATCATCATCATTGTCATCATCATCATCAGATTATACGGCTGCTTCACCTATTTGCAAGGGTTAGCCAAAGATATCCATTATCCCTTCTTAGTTTGCTTTCTCGTTTGTTCAGGAACAAACATTACATGGCCAGATGCCTATCCAGTCATCAACCAAATCATTACAGTCTATAGATGTTTCAGTTTAAGCCTTCCCAAAAGTCAGCTTTTCTGATACACAACTTCTTCTTCTTTTGAATTTTCCCTTCATCAGCAGTCAAACAGAAAATTTCTCTCTCCACAGTGCTGAAACCTTCGTATCTTGCTCATTCACTCCTGCCTCAGCCATATCCTCCACAATGTTGTCAAACCATCTTCTCTTTTGTTGGGTTCCAAGCAACTCCATTTCCAGCCCTGTCTTCCCTTACACAGTCTTCATCCCTTCGTTTCAAATATCCAAATCACCTCAGCCTACCTTCTCTCACTTCTATTAATACTTGTGCCATACCACATGTAGCTTTTAAAATTTCATTTCTTATTCTGTCCATTCTCATCTTCTCCTTTCTTCATTCCTATGACATCCAGCTCAGCTACTCATTCATTACTTTGTGAGAGGTCCAGTATCTCTTCCATACAGCACTGTATGGTGAATTTTCTTATTCATCCTCATGAGTACCTTCATAATCCACATAGTAATTCTATAATAATAGTAATTCTGTTACCGTTATCTATTTCATCCTATCTGGTTTTGCCTATTTACTTATGTAATGTTAAAAGGCAAAGGTGGTCCCATAACCTTTCGGTCGTAGGGGAATGAAGTGTTAGAGCCTTATGTAATCTTCTTCTTCTTCTATCCCGTGGTTGGGGCAACCGTGGGGGCACCACTGCATCTGTCAACCAGCTCACGCCATTCCTCTCTGTCCTCTGCCCTCCTCAGATTATCACCCATCGTCTTTCCTGTCCACTCTGTGATGTTGTCCTC
>JAUEKS010216062.1:0-13800 GCA_031762815.1 Tylodina fungina
TATTATTATTATTATTATTATTATTATTATTATTATTATTATTATTATTTCAACCCCTCTCAGTTCTGGGATTTGCCCACAGTTCAGGTCCATGAATGGGGAGCACAAGATAACTTCCCTGTATCAGGGGAGGATAAGCCCAGTACAGTGGAATGGGTTAAGTAAATTCAAAGGCATAGGGACTATTGGCCAACATTGACCTAAATCAAGGTCTAGGTATTCTTTGGAGAAGAAATCAGAGCTGAGACCTACTTAATAATACAATGAAGAAAGAATATGTTTTTACTTTAGTATACAATACACTGTTAGTTTTTTTTTCTTCCAATAAATGAATAGATTAAAATAGAAATGCAATTCTCCTAGATAAGATTCGCAGTACCTCTTCTTTAGCAATACACATGTCATCCTTGACATCGGAGAAGACTGTTGGTTTAACATAGAATCCCTCAGTTCCATGCCGCTCTCCACCAATTTCAACTTTGGCTCCCTGAGACTTGCCTTTCTCAATCAGACCAAGGATCTTGTTCATCTGTGTTTCGTCAATCTGAAGAATATGGATATAACATGGCTGAAGTACAAATTCTATTCTCACATAGTTTCCTGGGCTAATACAAGACCAAATATCACATAATGTATGTCTCTTCCCATAAATCCTGGTGAATAAAATAAAAAAAAAAGAATATAATATATATAAATATATAATATATAAAAAGCAATAATACAAAACCTGAGGGCCATTAATTGTAGTTGAGTCAAAAGGATCTCCAATCTTTCTGGTTTTTGCCAACTCTTTACTTTTGGCCACAAACTCATCGTATATCTTCTCATGTACAAAAGTCCTGGTGCCGGCCACGCAGCATTGCCCCATGTTGGTCATGCAGGCCTCCTGAGCCTGAGCCACGACACTGTCAACTGTGGATGGGTGTAATACACACATATACAACAAAGTCAATATTAATTCAATCGTTATTCAATCCAATTGCCACGTTTCCCCACATTCTTTAGTACTGACAACTCACTGAACCCTATCACACCTTGATTGGTGATAATGCTGAAGGTGGCCAACCAGATGTATATGGTTAGACTTTACACTATTGCTGTGTACACACTCATATGGCTGCTGTGGTTGGATTTAAGCTGAAGGAAAGTAAAAATCCCCATCTGGGAATTTTTGACAGGTTGTAAGTACAAACAAACAAATGAAATAATTAAGTTGATAACTCTTGAAAAATTACGATATTCCTTTTCATTTAGATCACGACCCTTTTTGCTTTACGATAGTATTAACAAACTCAACACACAAACAACATAAACAAAATTTAGAATGGCAGTTACCATCCACATCATCAAATATGACACAGGGGCTTTTCCCTCCAAGTTCCAAGGTTGTCCGCTTGATATTGCTGGAACCAGCTGCCTGCATGATGATCTGTCCAACCTGGCAGAGCAGTGGAAAGCAGAAACCAATGTCGAGTGTGATGATTGTGTGTGGATGTTTATTCTTCTCTCTACCACCTACACTTTGTAAAGTCATTTTGAAGGCATACTTAGATATAAAAATAATATTTCATTTTCAGTTGAGCTGTCCATTGAATTCTGTGGAGTATTTGTTAAACAAAATACTCTTCTTTTCCGCAGTCAATGGAGCATTGGACATCAACAGTCATACGAATAAGATTCCACCTTGACCCTCAGTTAACAAAACAAATGTGAAAAGTGAAGGATTGAGAGCATCCTCTCTTGCATCGTCAAGAACATCATCAAGTGCTTTTAAAAATCTTCTGATAGCATTGCTACTACTTCTTTCCCCACATAGAAACTAGGGGCTCTAATCATGTCCTTGATGGCAGTGATGACTCACCGTGCAAATACACCAATACAAAGTTGATGCAAGGAACTATTTCCACAGTGCATCAGGCATGAGAATTCAACCGAGGAAATTCCGAGAGCACTGAGACTAAAACATGAGCGATGAAGTCAGGTATCTACTTGTTGTGGGATATGTGATTTCATCACCCTAGTTTTGGACACTATGATTTGCAGATTCCACGTTTATTCTTAAATATAACTAATAGTTCATTAATATGTTTGCCAGACCATTTGATAACTCTTTGAGCCCGTGTATACATTCCATGTTTTGACGCAAGGTTCTACAATGATGTTACCTGGGACTGGGGGTGCCTTTGTTGTTTAGCAATATTTCATTTCATATTAGTCACAACCATAAAGTGTTACATATCAAAATAATCACAATCAAAATTGAATGGATATTTTGAATAACTATAAAACTATATTTTTAAAAAAATGCTTGATGATAATACAATAGACATTATGCAATGCAAAAACTGGTGTTTTCTTGAATTGTTATTTTTACATACCCCATCATAAAAAATACTGAATCCTTATCCAGAAGCTTGTGACTGGCCTTTTTCAGTTATCAGATATGTCTTCAACCAGGTAAAGTTTCAGTTCCAAGGGATAATCCATATTTGTATTATAATCCAATAATGAAATCACATAACTAGAAAAAGCGACGAAAAATGTTGAAATTCTAGATCTTAGCTAGATCTAGAATGTCCAGAGCTAACAAATTTTCCTACATTAGATCATTCAGAGTCGGAGTCACTCGAAGGAATAACATCTTCATCACTTTCCATATCACTATCATCACTCTCAGAAATATTTGAGAAGAGATCGATAGCTTCTTGGCAAGAATAACGTCTCGACTGTGAGGCAGCCGTGGTTTCACATCAAGAAAGAATTCGACAATTGAAATCACCACGCCACTAGGTTGACTCTTTGTTTACATCGCAATCATTCCCAATTCAAAGTCCCCTCTAGAGCCTAAAGCTTTGAAACGCAATGGAATTCATCATAGAAGATCGTTATCAAGGAGGATCGAACTTTTATTCATTCATTCTTTTACTGTATAGGCTATAAAACCAGTTTGTATCGGCCGTAGTGTGTGGCCGCTCATCCATTTTGTCCAGATCACCGGCCGCACTGTGCGGCGGCTCGGGCTCGCTGGAATACTGCAATGTACTTTTCGGAAATATACCATTATTTACCTTCGAGATAGACTGCAGAAAATTCAGAATCAGCTTGTCTGATAACACGTTCTAAAAGAGTTGTAAGATTGGCTGCCAATAAAGAAGAGAATTGATTTTAACTCATTCCCCTCTGGATTGCCCGATACAAAAGGGTGCACTTTGCTATAACTGATAGATACCCACCCCAATTTAGGGTCTGGTCTGGGGGCGAATCACAGAGCCTGGAGGAGTTGAAGACAAGCCAGTGGTCCAGTGGTTGCATTGCATTGCTCAACGCCTTTGGCCAGCGTCGAGATTAGCTCTCTGGGCTGGGTGCTGCCGCTCTTCGCACCCCTTTATTGTGTGGGTAACAAGATAGCACGAGAGACCCAAACCTGCTGACTTGCTGCTGCATAGACCTGGGAGAGTGGTCGAAGACAAGGTCGGGTGTCGAGATAAGCTCTGTAGGCAGCGGACCACGGCTTACCGCATCTGTGTATGACGCAACAGGGGCCATGTGTTTTGGGGCTGTTGCAGGAGACCTAAGCCTCTGATTTGCTATGGGAGTAGGCGACCAATCACTACACAATCACAGACGATCAATGCAGGAAGTTTTGCAACGATGAGTTATGTTACGCCATGAAATCGCGGTGGAAACTAACAGGAGTGAATTTAGGCAGGGTTTTTGAGTACCTTAGATCTATCAGGATTCAAAGAGGGTGGGGAAGGTCAGGCGTAACCAGTACGGATGCAATGTGCGAAAAAGGGTCTAAAACAGCTCCAAATCCGCCATTACTTAAGTGAGAATGACACTTATAAATGTCTTAATGAAATAGCACTACCCTATATTATTGAACTTATACAAAAATACAACCCCCCAATAATGTTAAGATCATCACTGCTAATTTTATCAAAAGCCAAAAAGCAGTAAATAGTTTTTAAGAAAGAGCATATAGTATTGTAGCTCCTAAAGTTAGGAGTGTATTGACTATTAAAACTCGATGCAGCCCCTTATTAGAGACTTTATTTTAAGAAAAATTAAAAAACTGAATATTTTAATGAATCATTTAAATAATACCATATTCTTGTGCAACTTTGTACATCTTACATTAATTGCTTATGTTGTAGATGGGTTAAACATATTTCTATACCCCATTTTCGGGGTCTCTGTGGTGTAGTGGTAAGAAACTCGCCTCAGCAGATGAAGGTCGCGAGTTCGAGCGCAAGTTCACCCAAGATTTTTTTCTGAGTTTTCTCTGGCCTACAGCTCATGTGGAGTCTCCTTGTCCTATCGGATTTTGAGTTAAAGTTTTATGTCACTTGCAACACAAATAGGTTATTTAGAACATGGACGTTTAAATTGTAGGTCCCACCTCTGTTATAACCTTAAATGTATTGTAAAAGGGTGTAAAACTCAAGTCGTTCATTCATACCCCATTTTTAAAAAAAGTGTCTCTTTGTTTTGAGCTTATGTAATTGTGCCACTGAGCACTCTCAAGTGGAGTTAGGGCACGCTAAATAATATTATTTATTGTGACATAATTTGTAGGTTTAGGCTAAGGGATTTATGGGTCGCAGTGATTTAGTGGTAGATCATTGCACAGCAGACTGAGAATCCTACGTTCGAATCCTGTAGGCGGCATATGTATTTTGTCCTTAAGCAATAAAATTTAAACGTTACTTCACTCAACTCAGATGAAAATGGGGGACAGTTTCGGCTGGAATGTATTCTGCAATAGACTAGAATGTGATGGATTTAAATCTGTCACTGTCCGCTTCATGCTACTGAATCCCCGGGATAAATTCCAAGGGCTTTGAATTTGGATTCACTAGTTTTTAAAGTCAAGGTTATAGGGTGCTGCATATGAACTTGTAAAAATGGTAGAGGCAGAAGATTTATAATGTATTCATTCTAACTCTTTGTCAGAGGCTGAAAATTATGTACGATCTTTTTCACTGACCGTGTGTTTGTAAATTCATTTTCAGATAAAAGCTACCCAGATGACTTCTGCCCAACACATGGATGATGTAATGTCTCAATCGCCTGCTGCTATTCTATTAGTTTTGTATAAGTCGTGAAAGTTTGCCTGTACATAGATCTAATGTTCATGTTGTCACTTTGATTCAACGATGGCATTGTTGTGAACAGTTAACATACAGTTACAATGTATCAAAGATGTAACTATTTCAGGGGACAAAATTCCCGGGTCATCTGCTTGACAATTTTACTTATCTTTATGGAAGTGGTCCCACATTGTGTTCTTGTCGGTACTTTGACACATTTTAGTATTAGTTTTTATAGCCTACTTTCAGCCACAAAGAGAGATGTATATATTTATCAGTAGGATGTATTATACTTAAATTCAATAGAATTAAACTTTTAGAACTCCTGGAGTAAAATATGGGGCACTCTTGGGGAGGCTATTGAAGTTCTATTTGGGAGATGTGTGGATTGCAGGAGGTGGCACAGAGGTTGTAGTTATCTCAAGAATTAGAAGTGGATGCTGCAAGTTCAAGGAATTACTACCTGTGGCAGGGAGTTAAACTGGTCAAATCTGCCAACCCTGGAGAATGTCAGAGGCCTTGCTAATTAGGTGGTAAAATTGTTTATCAACTCAAGTTTTGTTGTTGCCTTCTGATTACAATTATGAATCAACTTAGTCCACAAAGGAATGGAATTAAGTTGTATAAACCCTTTCTGAATGAAGTGGTCTTCTCTAATATGTAGTTCCAGCAACAAAAATAATGTCGTTTCTTTTTTTTTTTTACATTTCAAAGTAAGCTTTTTTGCGGAGCATAACTTGGGGAGGGGAGGGGGGGGGGGGCAGGATTGCATGCACCTGTACTCATAGTTGTGCATTCAAATTCTCATCCCGCATCTTATTTATTTTAGTTTCTATTGTCTCTCTCCTGATACTTTTGTCTTAACTTCACCTTAGATAAGATATTCCGATATTCCATCACGTTGGGACATGTACCCAGGATGGAAGGAAGGAAGGATATTGATGACTTGATTAGGCACCAGTAATGTATAAACCCAGACGTTGAGGGGAGAATAAGGTAAAGAAGAAAGTCTAAATGAAGAAGGAACAAATATGAAAGGAAGGGATTTAAATGTGAAGATCGCTGTGTATAGGGATTACAGTGGCTAGGGTTCATCCATTTAAGTCGGGAGGGGAGGGACAGGTACAGGCTTAAAGATTTGATTGATAAGTATGAATTTATCTGTTACTATAATAATGATATTAATTATGATCATAAAAACCTGAATTTATATAGCGAATTTGTTACAGTCCTCGAAGCTGTACCTCATGTGATTCTTTTTCAACAATTATTTCAGCTGCTCGGTTGTAAGCAAACAGTTAGGACTGACATAGTTTTTCATTACTCAATTTCTTCCAAGCTGCACAGTATAACTTTCAAGCACAAAGTATTTCTGTGAGTGGGTCCAGTCTTTTTCAGCTGTATGTACTCTCAGAGAGAAAATATAGAACTCTAAAGGGTGCTGTTGGGCTCACCGAGTTGTATACAGAACTTAAATATCTGGTACAGTGTATGATTGATGATTGTTCTCATAACTTTATGTGTTGAGTTTGAATTTGCACGATTGATGTCTGATATGAGAGAATGCACGGATGGGGGTAAGGGGGTGGGGGGCTGGGTATGAGATTTTGAATATTTAATGATCAGAGGTCCTCACCATGGGTCTGAGAAGTCAAATTGTCAGTCATGGAAGTGAGATTCCTCTAAGGACTTGATGAATGATCTTATAAATGAGGTAAAATGTTTGTGTGCTTGTTTATCATATTTTCATTATGAACTGGCAGCTGTTGAGAAATTCAAACCACGTTCTGCAAGTTCTTGTCATTTGTTGGATTTTATGCCTTTTAATTTAAAATAAAAATGAAATGGCACATTACTGAATAATGTATAGCAAAAATTATTCCTTGTATTGCACTGCGGACAAACTAATCACTGTCGGTGGTGAACAGTGTGTTAGTTCCGGTATAATCAATTACCCACTCAAGTTTTGTTCAACTGACAAATATTGTGTTTTGTTCTCATAGCTGCCAACCGGTACGTATAATACATATTTAGTACGTATCTAGCCTTCTGAGTATGTATAGTCCGTATTACCAGAGATGTCACTTTTCCGGTATTTGACAAACTGCCGGAAAAGTTCCGTCAACTTGAACCGGCATCCTGCCTGATGGATGGAATCGACGAAAAAAACATTATTTTTGCTGGAACCGAAAAGTGCGAAGTTAGAGCAAAACATTGCCAGAAGTCTCTTTAGAAAGAAAGCAGTTTCAGTTGCAAAGCTTTTAACGCACATGCTTAGTCAGCCCTAGCCTACCGGAAAGGGCATGCCTTTCCAGTCTTAGCCTAGATCTAGGCTATCTATCTTTCTCTGTTGTGCTTATTTGAACTGACAGCAGTGTGTTTTCCCTTTGTGAAGTCAGTGTTCAGTTTTCTAACGTTTTCAGTCTGATCTGGCATAGTTGAGACTTGAAGTTGAGACTCCTGTTTGGTTCTAGATCTAGTAGGTTTGTGAGCATTTGATTTCAATAAGGATTTGAAGTTTGTGGATTGAAACAGTCATCAAAATGTGAAAGAAATTGACAGGACTGTGAAAAACAAATTCAGCTTATCATGGTTGAAGGAAAAAGATGTGAATGGTGACTTTCTATTGGACTATGTACGCAAGTTAAGAGAAGTTGGAGCTTGGTGCACATCTTGTAACGCTTCATTTTTTCATTTTTCATTCTAGGAATCTCTTTCATTGTTTGACTGTTTTGCAAAAATTCTTTGTTTGTGTTTGTAGTGACTTCTGTGGTACTTTCTCCTTTTCTCTCTATAAATCGGTACATATCGTCCAGCTGCAAAAAGTTCAGGCTTTTTTTATAAGATTCTGGTGACATCTCTGGTATTACACACCCAAAGTACGTATCTGCCCATTTGGCTAGTTCAGTAACCTGACTAAAAACGAAACTCAAAGCTATCTAGGCCAAGGTCACCTGTGATCATTACTTTTCGGCCATGTTTGTTAATATACGGCAATTTGAACAGTCCGAATTGTATTTTCACTTCCGTTTCAAGTCTGCAAGATTGTAGGCCTAGGCTATGGGAAACTGAAAGTGAAACACACATGCTTGTGCATGTACATCACTTTTGCGCATTGCAATGCGCTGCCTTCACTCAAATCAAAGAGATGCTTTCAATTTATTGGATTTTTTTCTTTCTTTCTTTCTCTCTCTCTGTATTGTTGCAGTTCATATCCACACACCCACGGTTGTGCTTGAAATTAATCGTCGGACCTTCTAGATCTAAAATATTTAGATCGTCTAGCTAGATTCTAGATCTAGAATCTAGCTCTAGATTAGATTTCAAGTCTTAGATAGTTTTATCTAGACTCGCAGACCTAGATCTAGATCTAGTCTGATTTACAGAGATGCCTACCCCGAGAAATACCAATGAGAAATCCACAACCTGAAAATACATAATTTTAACCCAAAATGAGGAATCCACTAACTTTTTTTAAATGATGGCGCAGTCGTATATGTTATCTCCATCTTATGCTTGTTTTATGCTATCAAAATAGGCTCTTTTAGCCTTAGCCATTTGAGTGGGAGAGAACTTGTGCTGGTGACAAACAAGATTTCTTGAACACGTATGCACCTTTTGTATAATTAAGGCAGTAAGAGTCTCAGTAGACATTCGTGGCCTGAATTCTGTGTGGCTCTTGCGTACAAGACTGAAAGCTTTCAGTGTCTGCATTTGAGTGGGTTAAGCAACATGGTTTAACCCCTTCATCACTTTTGGCAGGTTTGGAAATTTTGGGATGTTGTCCAAAATTTTTAATTCACTGATCATGTGCCATTGAACATCTACTCTTTCTTCCTTCCTTGGTAATGTCATCGGATAATTGTTCTGATTGAAATTTTGAAAATTCCAGTTGAAGGAGCCAGGCATCTTCAAGGACAATAAGGCAGGGAAATTTCTGAATGAAAAATTCTATCATTGAGTATTTGTTTTGCATCCTCCTGCTCACGTCTAAAATTGCTTTTGAAGTAGCTGATCACTCAACGGAAATTTGTTCAGGATGTAATTGGTGGCAGAGCATAAGAATCTTTTTATATCCTTAACAAAACAATTCCCTTGCTGCTTGGCGAAGGAGGGGTTACCTTGGGTTCACTGAAAACTGGCGAGTTTTGGTACCATAATGATATCTTTTCTTGTCATTTGAACATTCTTGTCATCAAACTTGATTTTCAATAAATCTGATACAAGTGCTATGGCTTCAGGCTTAACATATCATACAACTAAATCTGTGGTCAAATCGTCAAGTCGTGCCATGTGACGATGGTTCTGTAGCATGAGGTTTGGATTGGTGAAGATAAGTACATTCTCTGTCTAAAATGTCCAGTATAATTTTGATGATGAGTTACTGAAGAAGTTGTTGATGCGCATCAGTCGAGTGTGTTTGGCACTATCCCTTTCATGGCTTCTCAGTAAATCTCTCTCCACCTTAAAAAATTCCTGCAGGAGCTCCCATTGGTCTAGAAGCCGTTCAATGCATTTAAGCATAGACAACCATCGGGTTGGACCATGCTTGATGACGGCATGAAGTTTTGTTGACGTTGAAATTCTTGCAAGTTCTTCTTCCTCTTGCTGCTCTTGTCAAAGTAGAAGAAAATGTCAACTAATTGTTCTTCAATATCGACAGACAGTTGTCTAGTTGCTGTTCTTGCCGCTATGTGGAGAAGGTGACATGGGCACCCATTGATGTAAACTCCGGGATTTTTGTTCTTAATGTATTCACTGACACCTTTGTAAGCACCGGTCATGACGCTTACATTGTCACATGAAAAAGCTAAACATTGTCTCAGCTGATATTTTTTTTTTTGAGTTCTTTATCTAATATATTGAAAATGTTTTCACCCGTTGATGAACACTCACATGTTTTAATGTTAATTAAATCAGTCACCACTTTTCCTTCTTTGTCGAACGTTCTCATAACGATTGGATACAGTTGGTCTGTCCCTCCATCGTTGCTGCCATCAGTTGCAATGCTAAATGGCCGATTTGCCATTCTCGCCATAGTCAATTTAGATACATCAGTTGCTAAGCACTTGGTAACAGCAGGCGCTTTTGATCGACCACATGCAAACTTTTTAGCAATGTTCGAGTCTGGGAACATTTGGCGGAAAGCATGATCAAATGCACTTATAGGGATGTTGTGTTCAGCAATGAATTTGCTGAAGAGCATTTCTACATTCACAACAGCTTGATTCTGTTCAATGGATGACGATGGACTGAAAAAACGAACTCACAGAACTGATTTTAGTTGTTAATGCTAGTGTTTTTAAGCCGTTACTGTGTCACATAGTCTCAGCTTAGAATTTAGGCAGAATTTGGCTTTTCAGTGTCTTATTAGCCCGTGCGATTATTTTAATTTTCTAGCTCGCAGTTTATCGTAGGATTGGAATATAGATCTGGAATGGATTCTCTTTTTTGAGTCTAGATCTAAATTTGGAATAGTTTAGGGCAGGTTGATAAGACAATAGATCTAGATCTCAAGTAGATCTAGATTAGAATTAGAGTCAAGGTAGATGGATTGACTAAATATAAAACAAGCGAAACAATAGTGGAGATCAGACATTTATCGATAAATACAGAGAAGAATTTCCCTTTATAACTGTATATTGCTGACAAAGGTGTCACGGACATTGTCAGAATTAACATCAAGGATACATTTTTAAGTTAAGACCAAAGTCAATTTGTTAATGATTAGAAAATGAACTTATTGTAGGGCCTATGTAAAGTTACAGTTTAAACTTATTTTAAACCATTGCTTAAAACACGGCTGTGAAAACGGGCCTCCAGAACACTTTTTAGTTTAACGACAGCGAGGAAGCCATTAATCTCCCGTTAAGTTGACAACTGAGGAAAAAGCAGTATGTTGTAATTACGTTGTGAATGCGCTGTTGTTTAAAAGTACACATTCCATGTTACAAGCAGTGAGATATTATAATAACACTACCTGAGCGCTGGGCCCGCTGGCGGTGAAGCATGACTGACCTTTTGACCCAGATCAGCAGCCCGCAAGCCGGGGGAACTAAAAGATCGGTTTTGCACAGCCGTGAAAAGTCAACACTTGATAGATCTAGTGCATAAAACGGCTATTAGATTACGCAGTGTTACACATTACTAACGGTGCGCATGCTAAAGATCCGTATTTGCCTTTCCAAAAGTTGGCAGCTATGTGTTCTGAATGACAATGAAGGAACAAAGTCATATGTTCAAATCTGATCAGGTCAAAGAGTGATTATAAAACAGTGTTCCACTAGGTTTGTTCGGTTGTGATACAGTGATTGCATTAGCCTTCTGATTGACACTGCCGATGCGAAGATCAGCTTGGTGTGGCAGAATTGTACAGTAGAAAGTTAGATGTAGACTAGGATCAGGTAACTGGGAAGTCTTTCTTTTATTGTACTTCAGCCTATAGCAGTTAGCTCTATCAGAGAAGTTCAAAGTTCGATAATATCATGTCACTCCATTGAATGGGACACTTTGGATTATGTGTTCTGCATCTCTGAAGCATTAACATTGTACATTGTAATAATGTACATTTTCATCATTTGTTATCCAATTAATTATAACATTATTCAGCTATCCATCTGTTTGCATTTTGCTCTTGAGTTGATATCTGTAATAATGATATTGATATTGTTTATCATATCTTGTAAATAAACGTGCCAGAACTTAATGCAGTTGCTTTTTTATTGATTCTTATCAATTTGTTAATTTCTTTAATGCAATCTCGCAAACTACACCGTTGACTTGCTTTTAAGAAATTAATTCGAAGAAAATTGAATAATCTTTGGATTCAGTTATTTGAAACTTGTAATAATAATACATGTAATAATAATACAGTAATAATCTTAATATTTATAAGTAATTTATTTGTATATCGCCTAAAAATCCACTTAAGTGCTTGATGGCGCTGTATACAATAAGTACATTATAACTGGGTAATAGTAAGCATATCAATTGCAGTTAATGGTCAATGATAGTTTACATTAAAGTAATGCCAGATGGATTACTCCAAAAACAAATTCATACATCCTGTTTATTACAAGGCGGTTTCCTAAAAATTCAGCTTTGTTCAGGATGCTCTTATCACTACTGTACTATTACTATGGTCTCTCATTGTGTATTAATCTCTGCCTTGAGCTACTTATTGTTTGTACTCTCAAAAATGAGTTACTAAATTAGAATCCATTAGGCCTAGATATCTGTTTGGAAGAGGCATAAAGGGTCGATCAAAGACATAGATCTAGAGATAGCACCGGGTGGGCTGCTAAGGGACTTTAATAGTACAAAAATATTTTGCAGCAGTTTGCAGGAGAAATAGTTACGGTACAGGTAATAATGTATATAATGCATTCTTCCTACATTAGTTATAGTGCTTTTCTTTTAATTGCCACCCTGAAGACAATCGACAAGTGCACAGAATGCCGAGTAAAGTGAAGTGATAAGAGCCTTTCTTTGTAAATTTGGGAGTTTGACTGGGTGCGATATCTTAACCCGCATTGTTCAATGTATGTGATGGATTGGATCCTGAACACATGTCTAGACAGTGATGAGATGATGATGTTCACATAGGAGATGGCAGTCTGGTTGCAGACTGTACATACCCATATGACATCGCCCTGCTTACTGAAGATGCTAATGCAAAGGTAAAACATGGTAATGCAGCTGACATGCGTCACCAGTAGAGTTGGAATGGCGATCAATACCAGCAAGACTAAGGTGATGAGTAAATGCAGTCAATGTAACCAGGAAATGAAGTTGGACAACAAACCGATCAAGAACGTGGTACATACTTGGGTGAGGCCTGTTCTGATGTAGACAACAGGATCAACTGTGTAAGGATGTCGATGAATGTTCTGGGTCACTTTTGGAAAGAGAGGAGAGTGTAAACAAAGATGAAGAGAAGAGTGTGCATGGCAGTGGTTTGCCCTGTTTTGTGTTCCACTACTGAGATGACCACATATGCAAGAAGTAGGAATAAAGAAGGCCGTTGAAGAACATAAGATTTGAAGGTCTTGCGTATCAGCCCATATCAGCAACAAAGATGTTAGATGATGCATTGAAGTGACTGAGGTGCTCTGCTAACAAAGCACCAAGGGAGCCACCATCTTAACCTTTTCGTGTTTAAGAAGTGACTGATTTTTAGCTGTATAAGACTCCTTTTCACACACTGGGTTCCTACAGGTTACGTCTGATCTTCCCCACCCTCATTGCATCTTGATAGATCTAAGGTACCCAGACAACCCGCCCCAATTCGCCCGTTTGTTCCTACCAAGATTTCCTTCCACAACTCATTGCAACTCCCCCTACAATGATCGTCTCTGACCACCTGTCTAGTGATTGGTCGGCTTCAGTTGGACCATGCCTTTGGTCATTCCCAGGTCTGTGCATTAGCAAGTCTTGGGTCTCTTGGGCTACCCAAAACCACATGGCCCCTGTTACATATGCGATTGCATCATACATGGGAGCTGCGAGCCATGGTTGGCAGCCTGTGGAGCTTACTCTACACTGGCCAAAGATGTTGTGCAATACAATGTAACAACCTCTGGAGCGGTGGCTAGGTGGCTTGTCTTCAGCCCCTCCCAGTTCTGTGATTTGCACCCAGATAAGATCTCAGGTTGAGGTGCATCTACCCGTTATTGAAAAGGATACCGTGCGGTTTTGGTCGCTTTAC
>JAUEKS010217172.1:0-13796 GCA_031762815.1 Tylodina fungina
ATCAACTAGCACCTCCTCATCTAGCAAATCAGAAGACAAGTTCTCCAAAACTCATGGAGAACAACTCTAGAGTAATCGCGGCTCTATAATAACACTTTGTTGTGTCTCCTTGACTACTCTTTGTTTCAGTATGACGATGTAAACATTGCCGCAAGTATACTTGCGGCGTGACTTCAGTGTTTGTGAACAGCGCCCCAAGTATACTTGCGGCATGACTTGCATGAGTTAATGATGTGCTTAGTTAAATTTTTGTTTTCAGTATACATGGGTGATGGTGAGTCCAACATAATCATCATCGACATAATTTTGTTTGCCTTGTATCCATCCCGATTAGACTCCGAGACATCACTGTAGGTCTCTTCCTCATGCGTGTAGTAGCAAAATGTTTACAATTAGATTCCCTTCATGCAGTAAAACTAAACCCACGTTAGGGTGGGCATCAGGCAAGAACACCACCTAAAGTAATTAGTGTATATTCTGTTAAAGGGAAGCTGGTATTGCGTCCCAACTGGTACAAATATTTACATAAGGTGAAAAAGAAGATAAATAGAAATTGCATGATTTCAGAAACAAAATTGATGGGCCATTGCATGAGATACTATTAAATATAAACAGGTTTCAGCAAGCGTCCCTCATCTCACCCTGAAAATAACTAGTAGTCATAGTAGTCATTAATGATTCACATTAATTATTTTTTTAAGAGTGTACAACATTTTTGATGCAGATCCTGAGGAAGATGTCCGTGTGGTAATTCATGAAGGTCTCGGGGAGGTATTGTCTGTCTTGAACCCTGTGATGCAGCAATATCCAGCCTTGCAGTCCCCAGACATCTTTACTGCTGCTCGCAGCCTCATTACAATGATCAAAGGTGAGATCTTCATATTCCAGCAGCATTTAGTATCCTTGATAGTGATGGTCAGATAATCTAGTCTAGTTAATCAGCTAGTTGTTGTGGCGTTACATTGATTGATGTCAGGTTGACAGGAGTCAAAAATAACATTCCTATCACTGCAGATGGAGTATAATAGGGTCTAGTTCTCACATCATTGCAAACCATTGTAATATTCATTTCCTTATTGTATAGATCTTCTTGTAAAAGAAAGCTATTGCAAACTGTTTGAGGTCTTTGGTTGGCATGTTGTGTACACAAAGGATGGAATGGCCAGGTAATGCACACTATATGGCCGATTGCTTTTGGATTTTAGGAGCATTTTTATAAGGAATGGCCGTGATACCCAATTTGTGGAAAAACTGGAAATATACTTTGCTAGTTTTATAATAATTTTTTACTACTTCCTCCTCATCATAGAGGTGTGTGTGTGTGTGTGTGTGTAGGTGTGTGTGTGTGTGTGGAGGGATGGGGTGAAATTAGCCAATCAGAATGTCATTAAACACTTTACTGACCTATATTATGAAGGGTATTGTTTTACATGATCTTGGGAGGCTGTTGTATCATACTAAAGTTATATTTGATTAATTTATTTGCTGAAAGTAATTGAATGGGTTAGTGTTCTAGCCACCAGTGTTTATAGCTTTCATTAAAGTGGGGCTTTAATGTTGTGTTCATCCAATACTATGTATTACTGTGGAAGTAGAGCTAAATGATTGAAGTACATGTTTTCATTTGTTTTGTGTATATTTGAAAACTAACCAGCTTCCAAGTTGTCTCAATTTGTTAAAGAATAGTGTGATGTCCACAAACAAGTGCCCTGGTGACTGTTGTATAGATTTCTTGTCGTGTCACTGACATTGAAACCATTGCTCTATTAATGTCTATCCATAGATCATGACTATGAGGTGGAGATGGCCCCATTAGACATTCAAAGTTTCTGTGATGCCATTGATCAGTTGGCTTTGGCATTCAGCAGTAGGTAAGTCATGTTGGGATGAGGAAATTATTTTTTTTAAAAATGGCATCACTTCATTCATTTAGTTTTGAACATTCGGATTGTATCTTCTGAACTACCAATGTGCATGATGGATCTGAAGAAGGTACATGTTGACATTATAGTGGATTCCATGGCAATGTGCTATGACATACTTAAGTCACCCAGTGTTATTTTCAATTTAGTTTCACCAACACTGTCCTTCCTTTCATCCACAGCGTGTCGGAGTATTTGATGGGAGATATGGGCCCTCAGATGGTGATGGATTTTAAAACCAAAGTAAGTGTGTTTCTCTTCTTACTTAACTCTTTCATATTTTCTACCTTTTTGTTTGGGGCCCATTCTCTCGCTGTTCACAATGAGGAGCTGAACTTAGGCTAGGCCTTACTGATATTTGTTCTCTCTCTTTATTTCAGTCCATGAATAACATAGCTGCAGTGGAAGCAGCTGAGCAGATGGATAATCAGAACTCTGGTATGGGACTCAAATGCATTGATTTTTGGCTTATGATCTGGTTTTATCAAACATAGTAGAGAGTTTCATCCTAGATTAGTATTATTTGTTCTGTATATTTATAAATTAAGTATTTTTGAAGTGTAAAGCCAAAAGAAGTTTTGGGAGAGTGCAGATTGATGCTTATAAAGTTAGCATTTTTCTCTTATACTTTCTTGTTTCTTGTAACTTTTAAATCTGAGAATGCTTATGTATGCGTTGATAGTTTGTTTTGTGGGGTTTTTTTTAGTGTTGTAAAATTGTTTTTGTTTTTCTCTGGCTCAATCAGTTCCGTTGTCTGTGGAGGACCTAGATTCTACTCTAGTGAACTTAGACACAGGGCTCGCCCTAGCTCTGCAAAGGGCCAAGGTGTTGTCCAAATATGTGCTGGACATCATCACGTACATTGAGAAGAAGGCGCTACTGGGTGAGTACGTTGGTTCTAAAGTTTTGTAAACAACAGATTGAAAGACCTTGTACTTATTGCCAGTCATATCCCGTTATGTCACTAAAATATTGTAGTTGGGTGCACCAATGCCCATGTCGACTGGCCATTAATATACTTGGTAGATTTAATTACGCCACGTCACCTATAGCTTTTAAGATTCATAACTGAAGCAGCTCGCATCTTTGCATTGACCTTGAGCACGTAGTTTGATTATGTTCTGTAACAATGTAGATGGATCCAGGTTTTCAATGAAAAGTGTTTGTATTTCAGAGTTAGATTATGCCAAGAATCTGTCCAGACTTGCTCACACAGTTCAAAACAATCTGAAGAAAGAGGTAAGACCTATTTTCTTGACTAATGGCATATTTTTCTTTTCTTTTCTTATTGATTTGTTGAGGTGTTAGTAATATCAGAGTGACAAGATCTATTGTGATAAGATGAGAAAGTCTGGTGACATTTATTTATAGTCATTTAAAAGCTTCATCTTAATGAGTTTTCGCTTCTTTTTTAAAAATAAATGTGACTAGACAAAATTATAGGGAATGTGTCACAATCTTTACAATTTTGTTTTTCAATGCTTTCACTTAAAGTGGACATGATGGCCTAAGGTAAGTTCATCCTTTCGTCTGATTATTTCCTCATTTTAAATGTAGGCATCTTATTTATTTATTAAATATCATCTCGGTGTAGAAAATCAGCAAAGTTCTTGATTGGAAACAGTGGTGACACTGTTAACGCTACCTTATTGTTGTGGACTAGGGAGATGTGACAATTTATTTATAATTCTATAAGCTGTACAATAAGGATAATGGTTTATGCAATTACGGTTTTGTTGTTTGGTTGGTGGTAGTATTAAAGTGAAAGGCAGGACTGGTAGAATTGTAGATTGTATGAATAGAAGAAGGGAATCCAGACTTGCCTAATGTTACAAATAATCTGTAAACATTACGAAATAAGTAAACCCATTACGGAGTTATGGAAAAGTGACCGATTTTTTTACAAATCTTTGTGTGGATTACTTTTGGTAATTTTTTTTAGGGAAAAAAAAAGAAAAATTCCGTGTCAGTGAGATTCTCAACTGAGACACTGAAGTTGAGAATTTAAAATGGAAATTCTTTCACTTGTTTTGGTTTCTTGTCGGTTTTGTTCTTCCTGTTTAAGGGCTCTGGGGTAATAAGACCAAGTAAAAGTACTGGTTCACAGTAACGTAAATCCTTACAATAATCTGTGTTTTTGTTGGGTTTTTTTTTCCGTTTTAGGGTGTTTACAAAATTTTGTCTCTTGTTACAGAAAAAAATTACATTTCTTACAGATTTTCAAATTTTGAAGTAGGAAAGTCTGGGGAGTCTACATTAGATGGAAATGACAAACAGTGGGAAGGGTGTGAAGAAGTGGATATTTGGGTGTAGAAATTTTAGTCAATAAAGAAATAGTGTCGTATAATTTTGTTCAGGTTGTAAGTGAGGATTGGAGAAAGATTTTGCATAAAGTTGATCTTCGATAAATATCTTATTATAACAGAGCTAGAGCCATAAAAAGATACTGCTAAGGCTTTTTTTGTGGGAAGCCTAAAAAGACGAAAAGTGTTTTTAACAGTATAAAGATTTCGTGACGATAATTTTATTCATTTTACTATTTAAAATGTATTTATTTGAAACTTAACCTAATAAAAACACATACACAGCACTGAAACTGCTCCATTTTTTAATAGGTCTAGTCAAAGTTAAAAAGTTGGAATTGATAGGCCAATGCCCCATCCCTAGCCCTATATATAAAGCTAGACTCTACATCGTTAGATGCTGGTCAAATCCTATAGTATTAAGAATTAGGTCTAAGAGCATAGACTCTATATCGTTAGATGTTGGTGAAATCATATAGTATTTCGAATTAGGTCTAGGCCTATCTAGGTTTTCTATATCGTTAGATGTTGGTCAAATCCTAGTTTTATGAATTAGGTTTAAGCCTAGACCTTATATATTCTTTAATAGGCTGTGTTTGTCTTCAATTTTGAGATTAATAATACGCTCATCATAATTGCTTTCTTTATATTGCTGCAGGGTTTTCTTCCCTTGCAATCTGTCTACTGTACAGCCTTGAGTCAGGTAATTCATAATTGTTAACACAGATATCATTTATTTATTGATTTACCAAAGAAATTAATTGGAGAAAAAGGGGGGGGGGGGGGTCAACATGTTTTTAATTAATTTAAACTTGGTTATAAAAAAAGATGTTGGAAGGTCATATTCCCATGGCTTCCTTTTTGACATTGTAACAATTGATTATTTCATATTTCACTATTTTAGAACAGCAGTTTAATTATTTTTGAATGGTATTAGATCTGAGATACATATCACTTATGGTATAATTGTTTAGCTTTTAGTTTTACTTTTACAGAAAAGAAGGTTCTATTTGGTATGCATGAGATTGATGAGTTTGACATGTCAACATGATCCATACATATTTTATTATAATTAAAACACAAATTTTAGCATGCAAAAAAACCCAAGCCATGTTTCTACACTCTAATTCTGTAAGAGTTGAATGAGTGACTTATTCTGAAGTGAATTCACTCTTCAGTTCCAACTTCAGCTAAAAATTACCAGTTCTTGAATTACTAGTCCGTAGGCACAATAATCTGTCTACCTTTATGTTTGATTGCAGTAGTTGTTGATGAGCTACTGTTATTACTGTAATTGTTGATAAATATCAGTGCGAGTGGCCATTCTGAATCTGTTGTCATATTAGTAATATCAAACTATCTTAAAACATTACTTAAACACTACTAGTGATCGCTTTTATAACTTTATAATACTACAAGTACAAATATTGCGACAAAATGAAACAAAACAACCCTTGGGTTATTGATCATCGCCAATGCATTTGTAGTCATCCGCGCCGAGTATGGAGCAGTGGGCCTAGAATAGACCTTTCAAATTTTATTTAATATGCTGAGGTTTACCTGGTTATGCTTATTGGTTGCAAATTGGGCTATTTCGTGCAATACATGCATTTTAAAATGATACGAATACATATATGTAAATTTCATATTTAACAAATTTAGACAATGGTTAGCTCTAAAAATAAGACATCAGAAAATTCTATGAGACTGAGCACGTAAATCAGTGTTTTAGGATAAGCCTTGCAAGTTGGTATGATTTTAATATTTATTTATGTGGTTCTTTGCAGATGAAGGAATAACATTCTTGGTTTTTGTTTCACACTCTTGTGAATGATTAAGCAATTTTTGTTCCTTACAGGATTTTGATTATGCGAATAATCTTCAAGCTACACAAGCTGTTGTTCAGACTCACAAGTTTTTAGAGGTGAGTATTTCTCCTCAAACAAATGCTTGTCCTGATACACACACTTGGAATTAAAGGGTTTTCTTGGGATTGGTTTGGTGAGCCTAGTGATGTGTCAATCTAGGATAGAATGGTAGGGACATGTTCATAATAAAGTGTGGTGACTGGATTTTTTTAAAGTGTGAAATTGGAAGTTGAATAGGTGAGATTTAGATGGCAGAGGCCGAAGTTAAAACTTAGAAGAAAGTAGTAGAGCAGGGTATGAAATTATGTGGTTAAGGTTTGGAGAGTGCAATGGCTAGGGATGCATGGCATCTCTGGTTAAACCATGTAAGTGAAGGAAAACAGTCTAAAAAATTGTCTTTAATGATTTGATTCATCTCTTTTCTTTCTCAGCCCCTGACCACTCGTAGGGCTGATCATGACAAAGTCTACAAATCTGTCAAGGAAATTTGGCAAAGGGAGTATCGTAGAATGGTGTGTAGACAATTTTTATTTTTCTGCATAGGGTTTTCATCTTCCATTTTCATCTTACAACTTGATTCGGTTTCTGGTATACATTACACTTTGCACCTTAGTGACTAAAGGCAGCTTAAAGTTATCAGGATGGTTGGGTGAAGCAATGAAAGTGACAGTGTTGTGTTCTGGAACAGGTTTGTATAAGGCCTAGCTCTATCCATTCCCTCGTGAAGACACCTGCTAATTCCCAATAAATAATAAAAATTAATGGTATATTACATTCCTATATAATCTAGTTGGTTGATATGGTTCTGTCAAATAGACAAACAAACTGGTACTGAGTTGTTACAATGAGTATAGCATAAGATGGCGGCTTTATATTCAGTGCCCTGCCTTACTGGCAGTCAGTGCAGTTCTTCAACGGCAGATTCTTTAATAGTTCTTTTTTCACTTTTGTACTAATTGTTTTACTACATTATTTTGTACAATTTGCTTTGTAAACTTGTTATTTGGGAACTTGGACAGCAGTATATTACAGGCATGGGAATTGTATGCCCCTGGGTGTATATACGCCCCACAGAAGTTTTCTGTGCGCCCCCAAAAGACGGCCAATACGCTCAAACCACAATTGCTGGGGGAAAAAATCGACTTTCGGTTTTTAGAACGTTTTCGGTAAAAAGCTTCTCAAGTTAGTCTCGGTCAACCGTAATGAACAGTAAGCCTGGGCGTCTCCGCTTCAGGTTCGCTTTCTGCGGAACTCAATGAGGACGACGGAAATGAAGATTGGCCTCAGTTCCGAACTTCGGATCTAAATGAGGAAACGGAAAATTTTGACTTGTTTTTCTTCGGAACTGGGGCTTCATTTGGCCTGTGGAGCTGACGGAAAATGTTGCCTGGGGCTAGTAGAATGCGTCGCTCATCGGCCCCGCGAACAGCCGTCACCTATATTACAAGTCGGCGCCCCCCACTCCCCACCCCCCCATCCCCTGCTCTACCAGTAACTGCTGTCTTCGCACACCTTTCTCCTTTAAGGCCTACTACTAGTACTAGGCCTAGTATGTCATGTAGTCCTACTAGATCTAGTACTAGATATCTAGATTTTCTAGATCTAGACTATTCTCTCTCGCTTGCTCTCACCATACATATACTGATATGATGATGCACTGTGAAATGAAATTTGCATCTTTATTCTCTGTTTTGCTACATATTGATATTTGAATGTATAATGCACAATTTGACTGCAAAAACTGAAACTGTAATTGAGCATTTTTATGCTCCAGAATGCCACAAAAACAGTAAAAATAAAACATGCAAAAAGTGTTCAGCTTCAGGCCCTCATTTGGCCCCACCAGGGGGCCTATGCTGATCCCCTGGACCCCCGGACTATCTCTTGTATACTCCCCAACCATCTTCCTCAATTCCCATGCCTGATACCATTGTCTAATTTTGTACTCTGTCTAGATAGTGTCTAACTATCCTTTCTGGGGGTATTGTTTCAACATTGTCTTTGCTGTAGAATTTTTTGTTTAACCAACAAAGTATGTTCTTGGTAAATATCCTTTTGCAGTCTGATTCTGTGACAAACTTACGGAAAGCCCAGGCTCTGTATCACAACCGTCAGCAGGACCATGAAAGGGCCAGAGATCTCTCACTCAAAGCTGAGGGAGAGAAGCTAGAAAAACGAAGGAAGGCTGAGGAAGAGACGTTACATAAGGTATGAAAGGATTTGTTTCTCTTATATTCAATGTGAATGTTTTTGTAAAGGAAAATAGAAAAGATGTTTGGAGAACTATACATGTTTGAGAGCGAAGGGTGTGATGTAATACACTTTTGGCATCTTTTGAACGAATGTATGATACAGTTCCTTGTTCTATAAAAGTACCAGTGCTAGATGACAATGAATATATATATGAATGACCAGCGCATATATATCTTTATACAGAGCTCTTGAGATCTTGGAATGATAGTATCATTATCGCTCAAGTCGTGTGGCGCAGGATAGCTAATCTACATGACAGGGAAATACTGAAAAAAATGGGAAAATATATAGATGTGTTGTTACTTTCATCGATCAGTTTATTTATGTAATGCTGTTATGTGGTATTTTTTAAAATCATAATTCTAGGCAGCAGAGGCGGAGACCACCTACAAGGCTTGTGTGGCGGAAGCAAACTACAGGCAGCAAGAGCTCTTCAAAGTCAAGGTAAGACCTGAAATAAATGCATTGACTGGCTTTTGGAGTGGGAGTATGAGAGTAGAACATTTCGAGTATTCGTAAATACTATAAGAGTCCTTCTTTCTCACAATCCTCTTATATTAAGTGGAAGCTTTTGTAGCCATTATTGTTGTTTTACATCACTCTTAAAAATAAGATGAAATCAGAAGCTTTATTATTATGTAAAAAGAAATAATTTTCAAGAATTATGCACACAAAAAATCTTTCAAAACAGTTACACTCATAATATAAACCAGCTCAATGTGCTCTCTTTTTTGCAGCGAGAACAATTGGCCAGAATAAGAGAGCAGATTCAAATGTGTGATGAAGTTGTAAAATCGGTAAGTTATGATGAGTTCTCATTGTGACAAGTTAAGCTGATAATGGTGATGATGATGATGAGGATTATAAGGATGACGTTAATTTTCACAGATTTAACCATGTCCACTTAAATGGATATTAGAGTGAAAGATATGTATAAAAACTTTGATGACATAATCTGAAAGCATGTCCCCGGAAAGATCTAGAATGAGCTTATTGGGCATAGAGATGCACAATTTGGCACTTTTACTGAACACATGTAGTCTAGAGTTTTGTCGACAGGTTCTCTTTTTTTAGCGGTACTGGTGCTCAGTGGTGTGGATTGATTGTTTGAACTATTAAAATGTTTTCGATTTTTATAGAAGATTTGAATTGTAGATTATAAATGAGGGTTAAGTGATGTGAGAGAAGTCATTGCCTGAAGATGTCTTTGCCTGAGAGCTGCTGTGTGGCTGTTATCTGTATCATGAGATTAGATCTAGACCTAGGAGACCTAAGTCGTATGAGCTGTATTATGTGTGAATTTGATTGCTAAATCTGCATTGTGAGATTAGATCAAGATTATATATGAGGTGAAGTTTGTCGGAGTTTGATCATTACATCGTGTGATTAGATCTAGATCTAGATTGTGTGTACTGTACTTTGATAGAGTTTGATCGGTAGATTTACGTTGGTTGTTAGATCTACATATTGTGTGAATTATATTTACCCCTGGACATAGATTATTAATTCACTTTGTCCTTCGCTTATTCGGTCACACAACCTCTTAGTCCTGGGCTTTTTGGGAGGGTTTCAAAAAATCACCCTGACTTTACTTATAGATGGATCATGATGAAAACTTTACAGTGCTTTAATGGACATGTGCTTTACAAATGAAAGCAAATAGATCTTGCTTGTCTTTAAAAATGTATTTTTCACAAGTTTGAAAGGGCATGCTTTTCACATTTCAGAAAAAAATTTGATCCACGTTCATTGTCAATAAAATCGTACCCACCTACACTGCTCTCCGAGTCAGAAGACGCTTCAAACACACTAAAAATATTTCTAGTTGGCCTACGTGCCATTGTGAAAACAACAGCTGACTTCTCCTTTGTTTCGCTACTGTCGAACTTTTTGCTTAGCGTGGGTGAGCTTACTTCTGAGTCGATAACATAAAAAGTTGCTGCCCCTTTGAAACGAAACATGACGTGCACTGCGCAGATAGGGCGAACATGACTTGGAGCCAGTTCACGCAAGCGCTGCGTGTATTATGTAGAGAGAAAAAATTTTGTCTTTCGCCACGCAGGGGTGCGTGAACCGGACCGAACGTAAGTGCGCCCGTCACGCAACGTGCGTGAACCGGACCAAGTGAGTTAAAGTTTAATTTGTTGAACATGCTAAGCCTCTCAGATCTTTCAGTTTAAAGTGTGAGTATGTTGTGAGTGCCACAGAACGGGCATCCGAAAAGACATTTCATGTCTTGTATAAAACACGACGAAACAACAGTCTCGGTACCCTTTACAGTCATTTTTATTTGTTGGTCTCTATGTAAGGCAGTAAAAGTCAAGATGTCTGTAGTCACTAACATTCTGGTTGAGGTTAGGGATGGCATCGGGCTGTAAAACCTTGAAAAAAGTATGAAAGAGACCCCCGAAGATTGGCTTACTTCATGCCTGATGTGGCATTGCAGTACGCAGTACTGCGTAGTACGTAGTGTAACTTATGATCAATGTGTGCTGCGTTGATTGGTAGCGAAAGGGTTAAATGACCTATTTGTGTTGCAAGTGACATAAAACTTTAACTGAAAAAAGAAATCAAAAGGAAAGCAATGTCCTGGGCTAAACCCTGTCATTGTGTTTAACAGCCACAAGTAAGGCCATGATGATTTCATTTTGTTGGGCTGTTGATATTTTAAAAAAAAATTATTTTTGACCATGGCAGCACTGATTTCTTCATCTGACATTGGCTGAGTATCAGATAGATTTGGAATTCAATTCCTACAATTTGATGGATATTTGCGTTTGGTCCAAAATGTCTGAAAAAGAAGATGCTTTGTCCTTTTCACTTCAGAATAAATGCAATCAGAATGATAGTTGAACTTTTCGGCTCCTTTCCCCCTTTCCCCCAACCCAAGATCTGTTATTGCTGATTATGTTGTTAAAAATTATTGAGGCATATTCACTGCTACATCTTGGCTTTATTTTTGTGGTTTAAGACTGTTGTTACAAGATATATCATTCATTTTGTGTGATTTTATTGTTGAAGAGTGCCCAGAACTGGCCACGACAGATTATTAGGCATTGTGTGACACAACTATGAAAGATGATCACAATTATCCTCAGGTGACCGTGGAATACTTCCAGCTTTACCACACCATCGTCTCCCCAGTCCCATTGCAGTACCAGACCCTCAGCAACAGCAGCAAGGGCTATGAGGCTGGCAGTCAGTATGCAGAGTACATACGCAGACTCCCAAGCGGCAATAGGCTTGTACAACCTGAGGTGTTCATGTTTGAACCATATGTGCAAGGACAAAAGTAAGTGGGAGAATGCAGAATCTATTGTAGTTATTAGATCCTGGAAGAATAAATACAGTATTTCACGGGAAAGTAGAGGGTAGGAGAAGACAGGGCAGACCATTTAATTTCTTAGACAGGAAATATGACACAACTTTCGACTATAGTCAGTGGCATCGCTTGCTGTTGCAACCATCAACCTGCTACCACAGACAAGTGTCAGGTGAACGGGAAAAAACGTGCTCTTTTTTAGGTCTGTAAAATAAAACCCATTTCTATGCCTATGTGTGGGGTGACCGTTACCTGTACTAACATTGTCTCCTGATCCTGGTACACATAAATTCATTCTCTACTGATATATCTTTGTGGCACCGCCGAAAAATAATGTTCTCAATATCGTAGGTTAAAAACAGCTCATTATTCCATCTTCTTTAGGGGGTCTCTGTGGTGTAGTGGTAAGACACTCGCCTCAGAAGACAAAGGTTGCGGGTTCGAGCCCAGGTTCACCCAAGATTTTTTTCAGTTTTCTCTGGCCCACGGCTCGTGTGGAATCGCCTTGTCCTATCAGAGATGGACGTTTAAAACGTAGGTCCCACCTCTGATATAACCTTAACTGTGTTGAAAAGAGGTGTAAAACTCAAGTCATTCATTTACGAATTTATATGCATGAGACACTAACATTCTATTCTCAAACAATGAATCATTTGCAAGTGTTCACCTATATATAACACTCCCCTAAGGCTGAGCTGTCCTAGATACAGTGTGTGCAATGCAGAGGCAGTAAAGCGTACAATGCATAATATGATGAAAGATTGCGCAAATGTTGCATTACATTTAAAATAGATGGAATAAATTGCACATAATGTTCTACTTCCACATAGCGGCTGTTGTCACGTTTAGGCGGGGGGAGTTTGGTGCTGTTAGCAAACACGTCAACACTGAATAATAACGCTATCACACGGAACAACAGATTCCTCCGTCCAAGTGAACCAAGAGTCCAATGCAAGCACCTTCTTCCTCTATGTCCAGTCGATGAAAATACACCTTTTCAAAAGCGTTACCCGTTTGAATTGCTTGCAAATTCAAAATAGACGGTAACGATTTTCATGTAAGTGGACGCAGCTACAAACTCTAATGAAGATGGAGCGCGAAGAGAGAGAGAGAGAGAGAGACAAGATCGAATACCAGCAGAATGGATTCTGGAGGAGTTTATAAAGGGCAATAATCAATGCCAGTGCACGCGGAGGGGAGTTGTTTGCGCAAAATGCACTGGACCCGTTAGTCCAGGTAACAGTAATGAATGCCAGATAGTGTTGCTCTCTCCCCCACCTCTCTCTCTCTCTCTCTCTCTCTCTGAAATAGGTGTTAGTCACTCCAACGCATCTCGTAATACGGTATGTACACTCTCCCTCTCTCCCCTCTCTCCCCTCTCTCTATCTCTCTCTTCCCTCTCTCTCGCATAGAAAAACACGCACACGCACACGCACACACATCTCCTGTAATCGGTGGAACTGGTGGAACAAATATTTATACACACACACACATACATACATATAATATACTGCTGGGTTTCTTTATTGTAAGCCTTCAGTTATTTATAAATTGTAATATTGTTCATTTCCTTTCAGAGCGCTTCAGGAAGTGTACAACTCTCATGATGTGCAAGATATATTACTGCCCAAACACATCGTTTCATTGTTACTGTGTTTCACCAACGCATTCTTGTTTGTAATTCTTTCCTTTTTCTTTCCGTGCACTCTTTACTCCCCTTGGTGCCTATTCGATTGCTCTGACAGGAGCAGACTGACTTTGTCTGTTGCTCACTGTCTGCCATCCGAGTTGTCTTTTTCATGCGCGGCACCCGCACATACACAGACATTCATCACATATACATAGACAGCACTTTCTCTTTCATTTTCTTTCTTTCCCTGTCTGTCTCTGTCTGTCTCTGTCTCTCTCTCTCTGTCTCTCTCTCTGTCTGTCTCTCTCTGTCTCTCTCTGTCTCTCTGTCTCTCTCTGTTCTACACACGAATCGATTACCTTACGTGCCATGCATTCCTTACAGAGTCACGTGACACATATATACGCAGGTAAACACAAACATGCAAACACGAACAGACACGCGTTAGCTCACATTTGTTTCTGTCTCCCTCCCTCCCTCTCTCTCTCTCTCTCTCTC
>JAUEKS010218281.1:0-13789 GCA_031762815.1 Tylodina fungina
TTTTCTTGCTAAATCCTTTTGATGTCGATAGTAAAATGGTTTAGGAATCCAAATCTAGCAAAAGGTCAAACTCGACCAGGGGTCACATTTTCACATTCGTCGGCCTGTTTCTCAAAACAACCTTCAGCGACATCCGACGGGTTTAGTCAGGCTACCACACAAATTGTCTTAACACTTACTTTCCTACCACATAGAGACACAGAGGAGACAATTTCGCAAAATGGAAAACATGTGCAGTGTTAGGTCTAGCACTGGTTACTGGTAGTCAGACACACTCCCCCGCCCCTTTCTTCTTCATTAGAGCCAACTGGCTCAGTTTCACTGAATATTACTGTCGGCGCACATGGAAAAAAAATGGTTTATGATCTTACGTTAATATTTCTAGCGTATTTAATATTATATTAACATGTTTCTTTGTACAATACTGCATAGCTACCCCTGTAAGAAATGTTCTGTGTCCAATCTCTCTGGAACTCTTCCTTGGTGTGGTTGATCATTGTCAGAACTGCATCTAGATCTAGAACCACACTTCAACGTACAAGTATAATTCTAAATTATATTAAATTGAAGACTAGCAGCTGTCCTTTCCAGCCATTTGTCTCATATAGCATCCAACCGTTAAAGGCCTACCTTTTCCCACACGGCACACTTTATCTATCCACAGGAAGAATTTGATGATGATGATGAGTGGAACCCCCGCAAGGCTGCAGGTGTGTGCTTGATGAGGCTGGCCACCTGTTGTGAGGATGATGTGGTCCCGCATGTGTTGCCATTTGTCCGAGATAATATCAGCCATGAGGACTGGCGTTACAGGGATGCAGCTGTCATGGCCTTTGGTAAGTGTTTGCTTCAATCATCGTCATCATCATCATTTTTACAGTATGTTTTCCCAAGTTGGGGTTCATCAGTTGATTTGACTTATTCTTATGTTTTATAATATGAAATTTTCTACTGTCAACTGTCTCACGGCATTTCAAACCCAGAGCTGTAGAAGGTTTGACTCAAAAGTGTACTCACTTGTTTGAAGACACAATCAGTGGTCACGACCAGAGGTCTACTCAATTGCGCGAAAATATAAGTTGTCACCAACCAAAAAGGTCTATTAATTAGTCACCTCCTATGTCATACGGAGTGAGCCAGATTCACTGTTCTTAAACCGTTGAATTAGGACTGTGTGATCCTACACCAACAGAAATGTTTCTTCCATCACACAGTCGCCTGTATTGTTACAAAGGATGTACGCACAGATATATCTGTTTTGTCATATATTTATGAAAGTAAATGATCAACAATGAAACGGCAGAAATTAGCTTTGTCTTATTCATAGCTGTCCACTGTCCCGGGCTATCCGTATTTTGTACGGATTTTCTTGAAAAGTCGCTGTTGTCCCAGAAGCATGGATTTTGTCAGACGGTCCCGGAAAATACAAATTTGGCCTACTTCTAAAACAGAAAACTTAAGCCTAGCGAAGAGGGGAACCAAATTCCATTGTGATGATGACTTGCAACTGGCAGTGACTGATGACAGCACACACTAGGCCAAGGGAGGCCTAGGCCACCACACCGTAAACGCACACGATGGCTACACACACATGCACACACACACATCTTCACCATCACACGATGCCTTCACACCTGCGCGCTAGGTCGCGCTTCTTCACACACATCACTCACACTCGGGCCTAGGCCTAGATCTAATTAGAGAGTGAGAAGGGACCAGTACAATCCAGTTTTGTCGCACCCGTTTTCACACAAACTAGCCTAGATACCAGAGATGTCAACCACTACGCAAAATACGAAATTTGTAAGAATTTTGATGCTCAGTACATACGTAAAACGGAAATAAAATACGCATAAATTTTGGTTGGAGATTAAACGACACCTTTAAACAGATCAATAGCCTTTCAAGCATGTTTTATGGTCTATTCAATACGAAGTACTAGTATCGAAATACCTGTACATTCTTATGTAGTCGAAATAATACTAGAATCGAGTATGCCTATGCATGTTTACTTCAAAGGCCTACTTTACTTCCATGCCGCTCTCTTTGGTTGTCTTTGCTGAGATCCATTTGTCATCTTGTCAGGAATTTGAGCTAGAGAATCCAATACAGTATACAGTCCCATCCCATTAGCGTAGAATCTAGATTAGGCTATAGATTAGATTTTAGATCTACATTTGGACAGTGTGTTTGATCTTGGTTTGTGTATATCGAGATACTAGATTAGATCTAGATTTAGGTTGGATTTTAGATCTAGATCTAGATCTATTCTAGATTTGGGTAGTGTCTTTGATCTTGGTTTGTATGTAGTTCTAAATCTATAGAGATTCTAGATTAGATCTAGACTACTTGATTTAAAATGTATACCATTTCGCTTCTTTCGTGTTATTTGTGTGCTTTTAGAATAAATTCTGTTCTGTTTAGGGATGGTAAGAATTTTTATGTCAAAATAAGAATTTTTTGGTCTAACAATAAGAAAAACATTTTTTTGAGGTTGACATCTCTGCTTCATTGTCTTTTCTGACATCAAACGAATAACATAATTGGTTTTTGTTTTCATTATTTCCTAGCTGGATTTATATTATTTCTTTTACCATCTTTCTTGACATCCGTCTAAACTTAAGTCCATCCCTCATTATAGCAGTGAAATATTTATTTATTATTCTTTTTGTCAATACTCTTCCTTTATATTTGTTCTGTTCCATCCTTCAGCTGATTGTTACCTCCCTTTACTCATGTACTCTTGTTTGTGGAGTTATTTTGCAGTACTTGTTGAAAGGATAAATCATCCTTCTATTGTGGTTTAGGCTCATGGATGAAACTGCTCATTTTGATGCAGCATTGTCATTCTCTGTATGTGCAATATGTTTCTTTGCATTCCTCCCATTTTTACTCTTATTGCATCTATAGAAATAAATTGCATTCATTGAAATACATAAACGTTGAAGCATGTGATTAAGAAGATATTTTTGTGTGTAGACAGATGTCACTGTATAAATGCTGAGTTTCCTTTTTTCATGTGTCTCTGAACAGAAAAGAGTGTGACACACTGGCAAAGGAGTTAAAACGAGCAAGAATACCAGCTGAAGCATACCATGCCGGCCTTACTGATAATCTGAGAGCAAATATTCAGGAGCGTTGGCTCAATGATGACAGATGTAATGTAAGTCAAACGATTTAATGCACAAGGGATTATCTATTTTTTATTTTATAATTTACACAAGATATTGATAGAATGGCTCATTAGTTTTGATGACAATGACCTCACTCACTGTCATTGCATATCTTTATTGACAGATGAATATGAGAAAGAGAACTGGAACTGCTGTTTCTTAGTCATTATAATCAAATGAGAAATCAGACGAGGATTCAGTATCTCACCATCATTATTCAATATGATGACATACCAGGGCTGAAAGTGGGAGGATTTACATCCTCCTATATGCTGATGACATATTACTGCTAAGCAAAAATGAAGAAGTTCCATAACCTTTTGTCTGAGTGGTCAGTAAGAACATTTATGATTGGGTCTAATGAATTTAGTAATGGTTTTCACTTGCAAGGATACCATGCCCTTTGTCAACACCAAAGATTTCGACTAAATAAAGCATTTCAGTACATGAGTCAACTGATGACTACAGACAAGAAGTTTATATGAACGAAAACTGTGCGGAGGGTTTAGTGTTGTGCTGTAAATGTATCATGCTTTGGCAAATATGGTGAAGGAGAGAGTATGAGGAAAGAACGTGGATTGTGTTATATGAAGGATAGGACTAGCTAAAAAGTCTTTGGAAGCGTGAACAAAATATTCACCAACAGAAGTGCCTGTGTTGTGTTTCTTTGCCTTCATGGCTTTTCTGTGTCAAATCTTCGGTAACTCTCATCACGCCCTCGGGCCTCGGGCAGGCGAAGTAAGTAAAGCAACACGGGTTGAAATTTCCATCGATCAAGGTCAAGGCCTGCCAGTCTTTTTTATTTTTATTATTATGTACATATTAACTCTCTCTCTCTCTCTCTCTCTCTCTCTCTCTCTCTCTCTCTCACACACACACACACACACACACACACACACACACACACACACTTGTCGGTTTATTCTGTAGTACGTATAGGCCCACCCTACAAACTCTCATACTTAAATTGAAGTAAACAAATGTCACGCGAACTCAAGACCTTAGGCCTAGGCGACTGTTGATTGAACTGAGCATAGTTTCGTTTCCATTTCAATTTGAGTTTCATTTAGACCTCTAGATCTAGACGTAAATCCACATTCTTAGCCTTTTCCTTGAATTCAAAATGCCTAAGTGAAAGCAAGTCCAGTTCCTCATTTTTATGTCTGCCATTCCTCTTTACTTGCACCAGGGGTAGGCATGTCTGATATACTCTGGGCATACTGAACTGGCTTCAGCACCCACATCCACCACTCACCACTCTCGTCATGTAACCTTTTGTTAGGCCAAGCCATAGGCACAGTGCGGTTTGTGTGCATTGTAAGGAGCGAGAAAGGCTGCGTGAGCTCCTACACTGTGTTTTAGGCTTTTTTCGGTTGTGGATCAGTCATGACATGGCATCGTTGGCAGTGTTAACAATTCTTTCTAGGGGCATAGAGCACACACTCACTCTGCTTAGCATAGCACAGGGATCGGCAAACCTTTTGGATGTGACTCTTTCTACAACCTTTCAACAAAAGCTTGGCCCGTCAATTTTAAAATGTGTAATTTTATGTTTCTTTTGCAGGTCATCTGTGCTACTATAGCTTTTGGAATGGGAATTGATAAAGCTGATGTTCGCTTTGTTATCCACCATTCCCTACCCAAGTCTGTGGAAGGCTACTACCAGGAAGCTGGAAGGGCAGGCAGAGATGGACAACTCTCTCATTGTATTCTTCTTTATACATACCAGGATGTGAAGAGGCTGCGCAGAATGATAGAATGTAAGGCTCAAGGAAGATCAACCTTAAACAATATAAACAATGTTGTATCATTTTTCAAGGTTTATGAATAGCATGAATATACATCTTTAACCATGTTTGGTACTAAATACTCTGGTGTTTATTTAATCCATGATTTCCTTCTCTAAAGAAATTAGGGGTTACATTGTATTCCAAAGAATGAAAATGAAAATTACTAATTAATTCCTTGGATTTGTAGTTTTGCATAATATTATATTGCGTATGAATCTGTAAATGGATTCAGTTTTAAAAAAACCCTTCAAATTGCAGGATATTAGTATTTTATCTTTCATGTGTCATTTTCAGTGGACCAGAATGCCAACTTTGAGTCCAAACGTGTCCACAACGACAATCTGTTCCGCATGGTCGGCTATTGCGAGAATGTTACTGACTGCCGCAGGAGTCAAATCCTTCAGTATTTTGGTGAATATAGTTTCAACAGCAGCATCTGTGGCTCTTACCAAGGGTCTCAGTGTGACAACTGCCTTGTGAAGGTCAGCAGTATACTCTTTTGTCATACCATTTTTATGTCAGATGTCAGAAATCCTTCCTGTGGTAGACATTAAGTGGGCTTGATGTTTGTAGAATCTGCTATATTATCATGGCTTTGACATTTTTATATAAATCAATCAGCATAACTTTGTATGTAAAAATGTGTTATATCTGCTGATTTTCCTTAGAATCTGCCTCAAGCTTCCGTTTTAATGTTTTTACTCACAAAGGTCTGATGCACAATGTGAACTGCTTTGAAAATGTAATTTACAAGTTTCATTATTTAGAATTGGTTTTATATCGGTTGTTATTAACAGACATGAACATAGATTTTGCCATTCCACAAAGGATAGCAATACTGATTAATTTGTAGCAAAAACTTTATGAAACTTGAACAAACTATATTATAAGGTCAACTTTATAATAGGAGGGTCGCTGTGGCCGAACGGATAGAGCTCTGGACTGCGGACCGAGAGGTACCGGGTTTGAGACCCACCAGCGGCAGATGTGTTTTTTCTTAAAGAAAATTTACCTCTATTGCTTCTCTCAACCCAGATGAAAATGGGTACAGCTTCGGCTGGAAAAGTATTCTGCAATAGACTAGCATCCTATCCAGAACGTGATGGATATAATTTGTCACTGTCCTCTTCATACTACGGAAACAGGGATAAGCTCCGGCCCTATGAGCCGAATGGCTCGGAAGGACTACTTATTATTATAGACTCAACAATTTTGCTTGCAAGAATAGTTTCGAAGTATCACTCTATCTTATCTGGAAGTGAAATGTGGGTGTGGCAATGTTGTGAGATAAGCAGAAATGGCCATAGTAAAATATGTAGATTTATGAGTGAGTAATGGTAGTCACTATAACTTACTGACAGTTGTTATAAACATTGGGCTGTTAGAGCTTCCTAAATATTTATCTCGAACTCATACAATAGTTGTCTACTATAATATGTGTGATGGCCTGGAAAAGAGAGGAATTGAAGGAAAATTTACTTTTCCTGATTGTTACTGTTTCTAAGAGAAGAATTTCTTCTGAACAACATGCTTTTTAAATTTTTTAATTATCTTTGATGGTTTATTTTTTTTACAATTAAAAAGAATGCACTGTCATAGAATGCTATAATTGAGAAAACGAGCTTTAAAGATTGAGGACTTTTTATATTGAGAAAAATGAACCAAATAAGACATGACACAGTATCATAGAGGCATAAAAGTAGTAGATATGGCTTTATGGTGTGAGGTACACCTATTGACTTGCCTTTCCTTTCCCCTTGCCCTTTCTTTAGGACTTCTTGGGTGGGAACTCCACATCCTCTTCATCAGAAATATATTGCCCATCCATCTCATGTTTTGATCTAGATCTAGAATCTAGTGGAGACCTTTCTTTGCTTCGCTTGTAACTCAGAAGCTAGACTCTAGATCAAGAATCTAGATCTAGATTCAAATAGAGATCCAAAAATCAGAAACTCTCGACCTTTGTTTTACTTATTTACCTCTCTAATTTCATCTCTCTATGTTATTCCAGGTAGACCTAGACTCTAGATCTAGATCCATTTATTGAGTTCGTCTTTATTCTACAAATCATCTCCATCTGTCAACTGTTTGTTTACATGCTCAGATGTTGATCAGCTGATCTAATGAAAGAGTAGATCTAGCCTAGATTTACTAACTTGATGTATCTAGCTCGTACTCTGATTCTTGTCTGTGGATAAAATAATCAGCAACAATATCGAGCAAGTTGTTTCTGTCTGTAGAATCGAGATTTCTATTGAGAACATAGGTAATAAATTCATCGTTCTGTAGCCATTGTGGATAGAAAGTCTCAGAAAGGGAGAAAAAAGACGCTCCCTTCCTCAATGAGTGACTCATTTGAAGTATTAATGGGCTTCTTAATTGAGTCATAATGATCCAAAATGATGTAAAACAAAAAATGAAACATCTCAGTGCCATTTTATTTTCAGTTTGATATTTACAGGACAACAAGCCAAAAATTGTTGGGCTGTTTGATTAATCGGGAGTAGACCTCGTGCATTTGATTATTTGAGCGTGTAATGAGTCTGTGTGCACAAAATTCATGGGCACTGGTTATAGTTCCACAGGTCATTAAATTCTCTAACTATTGGTGGGTAATATAATGGGGTTGGGACAATTACACAAAGTCAAAACCGTGACGCAAAGGAGTAAACAAGGCCAATTTTCACTCAACGAATGACTTATTGTAAAAGTAGATAGACCCATAAAATCATTAAAATACAAACATTTGTAGATGTTGATCAAAGTTAAGATTTCTTGTGTCGCTAGTTTAAGATTTCAAGAATCAGAAACCACCGTTATTAAAAAAAATTGGCCTTTGACCCACAAATCAACTTTAATTGTCTCAAGTTCAGCTTAGCGCTTCACGTCAATTCCACGGCTTTCCCAGACCACCACACATATGTAATTCGGATATTTTGCATTTCATTTTATGTTTTTTTATGTTATATTTTTGTTCTGTGCTCAATCTTAGTAACTCGGAATCTTATGCGCTTCTTCATGTTATTTCAGGATTCTTATAATATTCGGGATGTCACAGCTGATGCCAAAGAGATAGTGAAATGTGTACGGGAATTAAATGCAGGTCACCATGGCAACTATACTCTTATTCATATCCTGGAGATTTTTAAAGGTATTGTTTAGAAGAAAAAAATTTTAAATATAGCTGTTGAACCAGCAACTAAATTCTCAAAAATGTTTATATCTTTCCTTTTGCAGTGTATAATTATTGTATATGATCATGTACAAATTTAATGTCTAAATTAAGCAGGTCCAACTTTTCATCTCCCGTAATCTTGTGTGGTTCCATTTTTCAGTTTGCTATCCCAATCCATCTTTATTCTCTAGTTCGAGGAACTGACTTCGAGGCAATCGATTTGATTGACCAGTTTCAGTTATCACTATTGTTCACAAGTCCCATCACAGTTAATGTGTTCTTTCATGGATTGAATGTTCACTACAAATAATATTTATCAATAGATCTCTACAGCTAGTTCAGTTTCGGTACAAGGAAATTTTCCATGGGTCCTCTTGCTTCCGTACCAGCTAATGTGCAACCACTGCTGCGTCAAGTTCGCACCTGCATTACTCAGTGTCAGACACTGGAGAAAGTTTAACTGGAGGGAAATCAAGTCCCTACGGGGGGGGGGGGGGTACATGCTTAATTATTTCTCTAGTTATTTCTTTTTAGAAATGACTGCACCTTCCTTCTCACTTACAGGGTCACAGAACACAAAAATCCAAAACTGCGGTCATGCTAAATTGGCCCTTCACTCCCGTGGTAAAGATTGGGCCCGATGTGATGCTGAGAGGTTATGCCGTAAGCTTGTTATCGATGGGATTTTGAAGGAAGACCTTCAGATCACAGCTCACGAGCATGCAGTTTGTTATGTGAGATTGGGTTCTAAGGCTGCTGACCTTATGCTAGGCAAAATCAAGGTAGGTATTGTGGTATGAAATACAAGTTTGTATAACATCATTTTTTAATTCATCTTTCTTATTCTTTACACAGATGACCGTTGTTATAGCTTATATTGAAGAGAAATATTCTGTAGCCTTGGAATCTTAAAATGTAATCAATTTCAAAGGGTTTAGATCTGAACCTTTAAAAGACCATAGGTATATTGTATTAGAAAAGCATTTAAAACTTATTATGATATGGAAGAATATTAAAGCAAATGCTATTAAATGTAAGACCTGTGATTTATGGGCTCATAAGAGAGGTGCAGCAAGGTGATGGTTAGATTAATACAGAATCTCTTCTCAACCATCACTTGTAATGTACCGCTTATATTGTATTACTTTTAATGTATCACTTATCCTATCTCACTTGTCATGTGTCTCACTTGTATTGCTTTTAATGTTTCACTTGTAGGTTGAACTACCAATACAAGGTGGACGACGCAAAGTTGATGCCATCAAAGTTGGAAATGAGCCCCAAAACAACCGGGAGAAAGTAGAAATGGAATGTCTAACAGAACTGAGGGCCATGGCAAAGACTATCGGTAATATATCATCAACAGTGGTTGAATGTCTGTTGGGGGATGAATAGTACAGGTGCCTGAAAGTACTGAAGAAACTGGATTTGATCCCTGATCTCTACAAAATAATTTTCTTTTTAAAAGTGCCCTTGGCTCCAACTGGGTAGTGAGGAATGGTTAACACCCTAAAGCCTTTTGGAGATGGGCTATAAACAAGGGGGTTCCATGTGTAAGTTAGACATGTTAAAAAATCAGTGCCAATTTAAGATCAAAAGAGAAGGCATGCATCGCTGCTTGTGTTTCTTGAGTTCTACTCATTATTTACCTCAGCCCACATTAGTAATGTTTGCCCAACCATTGAAATGCGGACACATGGGGAAGGTTGGTGTATAGAAAAGCATCCAGCTGTAAAAACGAACTGCCACAACTTGAATTTGAATGAATGAATATTTACTGCAAAAGGGAAAAGCCGAAAAGAGACAAAAGAAGAAAAAAATGAGTGTTTGTATGATTGAATGAACGGGTGTGGGATATTTAATGTGGGTATTTTCTTATAACATAAACTGTTCTTCTCTTTTTTTGTATCTTCTATTCTTACTACTTATTTCAGTATATTGAATTATTATTTGTGAAAGATAAATATATACAAAACAAATTGGAAAGCAGCTTTGCCTCAACTTTGTTACAGAATATGAGTCAGATTGTGTATATATATTCTTTAGCATCAGTACAAGGCACTATTTCAATTTAAAAAATGACAGATGCTATCAAATTTAGAACACACAACCCAAAGAAGTTTTTTTTCCCCATTGTCTCTGAAATTCAAAAACCTGAAGTCAGCTATTAATTAAATACTTTGACTTGGATTTTCAGCTATGGAGCATGGGGTGAAAAATTATGCTCTAATATTCCCGGAGAGTGCCTTGAAACAGCTGGCTCAGCGCACACCCATTACTCGAGATGAGATGATTGAGCACATTGACCACTTCAATGCCACCATTGTGGACAAATACCAGGCTCACCGCTTGCTGGAGATTACTCTTAAGTATAGCATGGAATTGGCAGGTTAGTCTATCGACTTAAATAACAGGCATTTTAGAATTTTATGTGTACTTGTATATGTAATTGCTCTGAAACGGATGCTTTTAAGGGCTGTATTATAGAGGATAGATGACTTGGTGAATAGTGGATAGAATATACGTGACATGCTGTTTGAGTGAAGCTGTGTGTTTGACGTGAGCTAGCATTGTTGTTAACATCCTAGATCATCACTCTATAAAACTTTTCACCTGTGAAAGATGCATGTTTTCACCTGTGAAAGGTGCTTGTTGTAACTAAACATTTTTATTCGAAAAGGAAAATAATGTTGGAAATAATAAGGCACTTACCAGGTGCTGAATTTTGAGAGGTCAGAAGGTCGAGATGTTCATAAACTAGTTGGCGTCAGGTAGAGCGTCTGGCCATACAGCTTTTGCTTAAAGACAAAAAGAAAAAATCCTTAAGAGATAAGTATAATCAATATCTGGGGCTAGTCCCTGTAATCAGGATCAAGAGTCGAAAAAATGGGTGATGATGAAATAAATAAAATGGGGAAAAGATCTATTGAAATGTGTACTAATAAATATTATAGGTTCTATAATTTGGAATGAAGTTAGTCTAGGGCCCTGAAAGGAAACTTGTTTGTCTGCACGGGTTACAAACAGGAACCTCTCTAGTATTACAATTTGTTCATAATTGTTACAAAAAAATCAACCTCGATTATGGGTCAATGAAATTTTGGTTTTGTTTGGGTTTATTTTTTCAGTCTTTGCCCTGCAGCTCACAGCTTTGCACTCCAAATGTTTTTGTTCCCTATCGGTTGTATGGCCTCCTGTGTTTAGACTCTCATGTTTATTTGCACAGCCCTCAATGATGATGAGCCAGACGACACCGGGGATGATCATGGATCCCCTAGTGACCAGTGGGCCTCACATTACTTTGAAGAATCATTTTCTCCAACTGGGAGAAGCGGGGCTCGTGGGGGCAGAAGACGAGGCAAAGGTGGTTTCTTTAAGGTACACATCATATGGTAGATACACTTTTATGTTTCAGTGTCTGATAGTTGTAGTGTAACTCATTGGAGGTACAAAAACCAAAGTACCTTTATGTATACATGTATTCATCTACGTTTTTGTATCTGGAGCTGCTAGTAGTGGCAGCATGTCTTTCTTATATTTTTTGTTAGTTTTTATTTTTAGACAATATCTTTCATGTGATTTTCTCTAATTATATGCAGATTTGAATACAAGTGAAATTTTGAAATATTAACCAGGATGTTTTTATATGTATCTTATATAATGCAGGGTCGAGGAAAAGGAAGAAAATATTCTGGTAAAGGGAAGACAACTAAAAAGAAGAAAAGTGTTCTCCCAATGGCAACCAAAAGGTTTGTAGATCTTTTATAAACTTAATGTTTTGATTTGTGTGATGAAGTCATCTTTGATCAATTTTACCTTTGTACATTTTATATCCTTGCATCATTAAAAAATTTTGTTTACAGAGGATAGATGGCATTTATATAGCACAAATCCCTGATAAAACAGACCCTGAGCGTTTTTTACTGTACCAGCATGAGCTTAGTTCAGGTCTGTGTGACCCCCACAGTCTGTCCCCATTTTTGAGCAGGTAAGAATAAACCTTGTTAGCTCTGGCCCCAGTGGAAGTGTCAGCTCCTTTTGGTATAGCCATGTGGGGAGTGATGTTAAAATTGGTTGATAGGCGTTTCCTTTACAAAGACAAAGATATGGGGTGAAAATGACTTCTTTTTCTATTCAGTTTAGCCATTGTATATTGGTTTTAATGTGTTCGCGAGTGTGTGTGTTAGAAATTAGAAGTTTAAAAATGTGTACATTCTTGATTCTTTTTTGCAGCACCTCTCTCAACCAATTCCAGTACAAAAAAAATGCAAGTTTTTATGGAAGTGCTAGTGGTGCTACAAGACAGAAACCATCAACACTGACCAAAGCAACCCTGGGCATGATGCCAGATCCACGGTCAAAACCAACTTATGCACACGCTCGAGGCGGCAAAACGTTCTGAAACTGACCACAAAATGTTAAACTGCCTAAACAAGACTGACAGTACTTTGGTGTCTGGTATAGACAGGACTGACTGTACTTTGTGTTTGATATAGACAGGACTGACTATTTTAGAGGGATGGAAAAAAACGGTTTTAAAAATAATTAGTGAAAATAGAAGTTCGAGTAACAGGATAAAATTTCTTTTCTGCTTAAAAATACTCACCCTTGGCTCCTATTGGTTACTGAAGAGCCTTAATGCCTAAAGTCATATTGAAGTTGGGCTGAAAGCTCAAAGGTCCTTTATGTACGTCAATTTTTTATGAGACGTTTAGAGCAGATATCTTGATTTTTTAGCATTAATTGTAAAAAGTACTGATTTTTAAAACATTTTATTCTTCATTGTATTAGTTGATCCTGATTTTTTTTCTCAAATACTGATTTTTTTTGACTGGGTATCCTGATTTTTCTTAAAACATTGTGGCAGCTCTGAAAATATGTAAAATATTTCTGGGTTGCTATAGTAATGGTTGCCATCTTGGAAATATCAAGTGGCTTAAACTGCAAAACTGCAAAAACTACCTAGTGCAACCTTGAAAGTTCATATAAATCTATAGTTCATCTCAAAAGTCTTTACAATGTGTTGGTTAGACATTTTAACATAAAGTTGTGTTGGATTAATAGTGAATGCCTTGCAGATGATGCAAAATCTGGGGGATTTTGTGGATTAAGATACCTGTAAAAGTCAAAGTATATTTTTCACACTGAAACCCTTTCATCACATTGTAAGGATACATCGCAGCAACATCGTTAGAAATTCCTATGTCTATCGTATTGACGTAAGCTGAGATTTAGTCCAATCTATGTTAAAGTGTGTAAATCCGAGAAAATAGCCCAAAAATATGGAAATATTAAAGTTAACACCAAAAAGAATAGGCCAATCTGTGTAAAAAGGTTTTATTCTGAGAAAATAGCCCAAAAATATGGAAAATAAGTAAAGATGACACCAAAATGTACATTTACAGTATAAATCCCAACATATATAATCATCCCAATTATGTAAACAGTGGTAGAATTGGCTGCAATAAAGAAATGTGTAGAAGAATACGTAAACTCGCAATGTTCAGTCCAAATGGTAAAAATAGCTATGCCTTCTCCTTTCCCCCACCCCCAACTCCAAGTTGGTTTATATGTCAGCTTATTTGGTGTTCATACGTGTGTATCTCTCACTCTCTCTGTTCTGTCTGTCTATATTTATCTCTCTGTATTCC
>JAUEKS010219389.1:0-13787 GCA_031762815.1 Tylodina fungina
CCTCCTCCCTCTCACTTTCACATACACACCCAAACCAAACACCCACACTATAGGGAGAAAGCAACAACAGCATAATATAATAAAAGACATGATTACTACTTAGTTTACATTGTGTATAAAGCGAGAAGCGGGCAGCTGCGCGATTATTGGTACTACTGTAAATGCTGACCCCCTTCTCGCGCAGTCCAAAAACAGCACTAAAGGCTACAGACACGTGGAATTCCAATGCATATAAAAAATTGGAACGATTTCCCCGACCAATTAAAGGCCAGTGACCATATTTGGCCTTATGACCATAATTCCATACTACTAAGTAATATCACAACATCCGTTAAATAAAATTTAAAATGGCGGACGTATTTGCTTACCTTTCGATTCAGGTGGATTTTCTTGTAAATGAAGACGTAAATGAAAGCTGGTTGTCTTTCCAACAGTTGCAAAACAGCAGGAAATGATGACAGCGCATGTATAGTACGTGCTGGCAGAACAAATGGCGGAATTTTTTTAGCAATTGATCGACAACTGCAAATGTGCACGAGATGTGGGTGTGTGCAAGAAAGGGAGATTTAACTCTAGGTATATCTAGATCTAGAATCTAGGAAAACACACAGCGACTACATTAACTCAATCATCTCAAATGATAACTGTCATAAAAAGAAATTATGGTCTTACATTAAAAAGCAAAAACCAAGAAAATATTGGAATCTCTGACCTAAGAAACCATTCAAATACACTATTCTAAGACCTTATTGGTAAAGCTAATCTCTTGAAAAACCAATTCTACTCTGTTTTTTTCTAACCCCTTCCCAAATATTAAACCAAATTGGCTAGATCTAGATTCTAGATTTACCAGTAACAGACCACCAGAAATGAAGAAAATTTATTGTAACAAGAGCAGATGTATTAAAACTTATAAATGGCATTAAAGAAAATAAAGTGACTTGACCGGATGGCATCCCAGGTAAACTCTTTAAAATGCTAACGAATTATCCGGTTCTACAGACTGCTGTTCCAGGCATCTCTCGATCAGGGTGTTCTACCGGACGATTGGAAAATGCAAACATATTAAAAAAGGCGATAAATCCAATCCTGCCAACTATCGGCCAGTTTCATTAACATCAATCTCAAGCAAACTGCTAGAACATATAATTCACAGTAACATCATGGACCACTTAGACAAACACAAATTTTTAAATGATGCTCAGCGTGGTTTTAGACAGAAAAGAAACTGTGAATCCCAACTATCTCTGAATGGCTTATTAGCAAACAACAATAATAGATGCTGTCTCATTAGATTTTTCGGAAGCTTTTGATAAGGTAGACCACTAAGTGCTTCTTTAAAATTAAATTAAAACACATTGGTCTAAATCCCACCCTTTTGGCATGGTCCAGATTCGATTTAATCTGACGAAACCAACGTCTTAATTGAAAATGTTAAATCCTCACCACAACCAGTCCTCTCCGGTATTCCCCAAGGTACAGTTTTTGGGCCGTTATACTTTTTAACCGGCATTAATGATAAAAGCTATGGTCTTTCCCCTGGAACAAAGATGCGTCTATTTGCTGACGACAACTTCTTTATACAAGGAAATAAAAAGCGACTGTGACACCTTCACCCTACAGAAAGACCTTGATCATTTACAAAAATGGGAAACAATGTGAAAAATGGAGGTCCACCCTCAAAAATGCCAAATTCTACGTATTACAAATAAAAGAAAAATAACACAAATTTAAGGAAATTATTTTATTCACAACATACCATTACAACAGACAAACACAGCAAAATACCTGGGCATCATCATTGATAGTAAATTAAAATGGAAAGATCAGTACAACATCATTAAAAAGCCAACAATGTAATTAATAGCCTTTTAAAATCGTAACACTAAGTACTGTCACGACAACATCAAGGCTAGTTGTTATAAAACCCTAGTTGGGCCAATTTTAGAATACGGGTGCGCAGTCTGGGACCCCCATTTTAAAGTTGATATTGATAATATATAGAAAAAGTACAGAAACAAGCTGCTAGATTTATTACGAGAGTTGACCCATGAAAAACCAGAAAATGGCTATAGATTCAACATTTTTGGGTTGATTCTTATATAAAAAAAAACAACCCACAGATTACCTTGATCACTGCTTTATTTTTCAACGTAATCACCGTTGCGATCGATGCATTTCTCTCAGCATGGGACCATGAGAAGATCATGCCCTGCTTGAAGAAATCTCCGCTAAGCAACTGCAGCCAGTATCTCCGCCAAGCAACTACAGCCAGTCTCCACAGCCCCGACAAACTCGTCATCGGTGAATCGAGTCACTGCCAGAAAAGGCTTCATTGGTCCGAAACGATGATAATCAGATGGTGATAAGTCTGGACTGTGGGAGAGATGAGGTAAAATTTCTCATCCGTGTCTCTGGATCCAGCCATTGGTTACATTAGCGGTATGGTGAGTTGCGTTGTTATGTTGCAAAATCACCCCATGGGTCAGTTGCCCTAATCTTTTTTGGTGCAAAGCTTCTCTGAGTTTACCAAGAGTTTGGCAGTATCTCATGACATTGATTGTTTGTCCTGGTTCAAGCACATTAAGCAACATAACACCTTGCATATCCCAGAAAACTGTGGCCATGATTTCTCACTCTTGAATTTTTTTGGCGTTGGTGAAGAGGGATGTTTCCACATCATGGAATCATGTTTTGTCTATGGGGTTGAATGGTGTAACCAAGTTTCATCACCTGGAACAATCTGTTCCAGGAAGTCTTCAACAGGCATTTGCTTGAATCTCATAATGAATTTCAGATGGCTTTAGCCCTTTTGCCTGTAGAAATCGAATGACTCATCAAACTTCTGCTTTTGACCAGTTTTCAATAAGGGTAGCCATTTTTGTTATGTCATTCATGTTCAATATGAATGACAATATTGGTGCTCCTTGTAAAAATTGCAATTTGAATGCACTTCCATTTTGTATTTACAGACTAAAAACAAGCTTAACTGGTTATAAAGATATAGCTATTTTCCTTTTTTTTGTGTGGGACCCTCGTATATATGAACCCGGAATAAATATGAAAAAACTAAATTTTAAAAGCCTCGAAGAAAGGAGAGCAGCTTTAAAACTCCACCATTTTAAAGTCCCAACAAAACCTAATAGATTTACCAAATGATATTTTAATACACAACACAACCTTTACTAGGAGAGGGAACTCGAGCTATATCAAATGTGGACAGCCATTTGCATTCCTTCTACCCAAATTCTATCAGACTCTGGAATGCCCTACCGAGTGCTGTGAGGAACTGCCACAATGTGGATTCCGTCTCTAATGAATTAAATAAACTGACCTTACGACCTAGACCTACCTCGTAGCATCTGCTTTTACTCAAGTCATTTGACTTTTTAAATTGCTCAAGTCAGTCGGCCTATTCTCCCTTTTTATCCCTTTTCATCTGAATTTTACTCCAGGGGGGTCGAATCATGTGTGACAGTGCGTGCTGGGGTACTACTTGTATTATGAATGATCTAGTTAAAAAGGAACAAGAAGAAGAAGGGTTGATTTTTAAATAAGCAAGACCTGGTTCTATTCGGCAAAGTAAAAAAGCTCCCATCGTACACTTTCTCCACTGCCTCTTGTCTCTAACTCTTTAGATCTAGCAAATGGGTGGTGCGTCGTTTATGAAGCTAAAGTTTAGATCTAAATTGACATCTTCATCATCTACATCTAGATTAGATTAGGCCTATTCATTTATATTTTATGTGATCGATCAGATACTTCTGGTTGTGCTAAAAGTCCTGGCTGGGCCAAGTTTGGCTCCATGGCCATGGTCTGAGCAGTGGGGTAGGGTGGGGTGCTGAAGGTGGCTGCCCTATTAATTAATATATATATATATATATATATATATATAAAGGATCTGGGGTACTGATAGCCCTGGTGTGTTTCTGCAGTTAAGTTACGGGCTAATTTTCCCCCAACCGTTGTAAGATTCGTTGCTCTGCTAGATTAATTTTACAACAGCCGTGTAAGTTTTCACTCATGCAGTTACCTTTTGGTAGAACTATGCAAAGTCGCAGCTGGACTAATAGGGGATGAGTTGATTACAGCCATCAGTCTACTAAGAATACACTGTATTTTCGAAAATTGTGTTGAGCCCGACCCTACTTTTGTTTGATTCAGGCTCTACTAATATTCCCTTACAGACCATCAACATTCAAAATCTCTTAGCTGCACTGCCCATTTTTTTGTGTGTTCATTTCGCCCATCATTGCCTGTGCTGCCACCCGATTTTTTCCATGCTCGTTTTCCCAACTGTTGCCTTTTCAGCTCGGCTTTACATCGTCTGTCCTTTCTATTGATTCAGGTAGCGATAGAGACGGCATATATGTCCATTTTGAAAATCTCACCATTCAGCAAAAACCCTCCTCTATTTGATTTCTAATTTTTCATCCATTTGTCTTTGTCAACTTCAGGTTTCACAGAGGATTTCCAATTCATCTTAACTAAGAAAATGCCCTACTTGTTTCAATTCTTTAAAAAATACACTGAATATATTTTGAGTTCAAATAGAAATTGAACACCTTGAAACTATCCGCACCTCCATTCACCCACAGTTTCAACTAGCCTGAGATGTCTCAGTACTGCCTCTGTAAACCATGCAGCAGCAGCTGCTCAAGCTAGTCAACCTAGTAAGTATATACACTTAAAATATAAAAATCGTATTTCAAATTTGTGGCTCTACCTGTCAATCTCATTTTCTTTCATAACATACATACCGGTACATAAAAATACATATACAATTATTTTCGAGTCGAGAAATTAAAAAAAAGTTTTTCTATAACTTTATGTTATACCATACATTAGCACAATGGCCGGAATTAGTTGTTAATTCTGTATGTCTAATTGTCATTGTGTTTTTGCATAGTTTTTATTATTCACTTTCAGAACCCAAGTCACTGAGCCGGCCAGATGTGAAGAATATAGTTCTGGTGGAGGGTGTGAGGACGCCATTTCTCCAGTCAGGAACACAGTACAAAAATCTCATGCCTCATGATGTCCTCCGCCATGCACTGAAGTGAGTTGTTTACTCATTCAAATAGCCAGCATTTATAGTAGGGGTTTGTGGTCCTTTGGTAAATTATAATAATAATTTTAAGATTAGTTTTCACTCCAGTTGGAGAAATCCCTCCCTAGTTGACTGCCAATGTTTGGTAATAAATATAATTCATGAAAAGTTGAGTTACACATCAAGCTGTTTAACATAAACTGATCCACATAGTCCAGTTTTTATAAGTGCTTTTGAAAAATTTGTCCTGGTAAAGTCTTTTATGTTTCACCATTAAATTTCACCTATTGATTGGATATTATTGTTTTGAAGTCTGTTTATTTAATGAAAAATTTCCAGAGTAATCATTTGGTGCTGCATTTTAATCTTTCTCATACATTCTCATATCATATTTTCGTTACTCCAAATCTATTGTTTTAATTCTAGATGTGCTGTATCTATCAAAATTCAAGGATAAATTTGTCATTTGGTGTAATTATTATGTTGAAGACAAATGGTATGGTGTGAGAGCTGTGTGTTTCGCACATCTGTTGATCAAATATGCTTAATATACTGTGTCTTCGTGCTCACTTACATTCTTTGATGTTTGGGTTGCATCATCGAGCAAGGCATTGAAGTTGGATTTCATTTGTAGGTCTGGTCATGATTTATATAATCTGTGTAGTATTGGTAAACAACGTTAAAGAATAACTAAAACTGAACTCCCTTTGACAATAATTATGTATTCTAATGGAACCCGCCAATCACCTCAATCTTTTTGGCCTGAAACATAGCCTCGTGTTTTTCGATTCTTTGTGTAATGTTTGTTAAATCCGATGTTCAATAGTACTTATTGGAACTCATAACCTGTGCTTGTTTATTAACCCATTCGCATCTAAGTCGCCCATAGGTGCCCAATACAAAAGGGTACACTTTTCTATAGCATGTACAGATGCACCCCTAACTAGGGTCTGATCTGAGGGAAAATAACAGAGCTGGGAGGTGTTCAAGATGGTCCAGTCGTCCAGTGATTATATTATTGCATGCACAACACCTTTGGTCAGCGTCGAGATTAACTCTCTAGGCTGGATGCCGCCACTCGGCGCACCCCTTTATTGCATGGGTAACAAGAGTGCGAGAGCCCAAAACCTCCTGGTTTGCTGCTGTATAGACATGGGAGTGGTCGAAGACAAGGTCGGGTGTCGAGATAAGCTCTGTAGACAGTGGACCATGGCTTACTGCTCCCGTGTATGACGCAACAGGGGCCATATGTTTTTGTGGTACTGCAAGAGACCCATGCCTCTGACTTGCTAGGAGAGTAGGTGAAGGCAAAGCCTATCTGAAATCGACCAATCACTAGATAGGTATAGATGATCAATGTGGGGAGAGTTGCAACGATGAATTATCATGTTACGCCATGAAATTACGGTGGGAGCAAACAGGAGTGAATTGGGGCGGGGTTTTTGGGTACGGGGGGTACCTTAGATCTATCAGGATTCAAGGAGGGTGGAGAAGGCCGGACGTAACCAGTAGGGATGCAATGTCGGAAAAAGGGACTAAAACAGCTCCAAATCCGCCATGGCTTAGGTGCGAATGGGTTAACAGGATTGAGATCAGCACTGTTTCAAGGTGTACATGTTTAATAAATCAGGTTAGAATGTACATAAAATGTACTCATATAGGTTGCTACATTCACATGTGTCAGTTTCTTCATAACTTCTTAAAAATCCCTATTAAAGTTGACGGAGTGTTGTTACGGTACCTGAATAGCTGGGGACGCCATGAAAATAGTGTGAGCAGTTACAAATGAAATAGTCAGTGCAATGTTGTATACCATATTGAAAAGCAACTCTTTGGGTTAGTAGCAGAATGATGCAGCAGAAGGGGAAGAAGAAAAACAAATTTTTGTTGCCTATGGAGGTGCCATAATTTAATTCGGTGTGATATGACCTATAGCTGTCGAAGAAGCCGTAAAACATCTAACTAACTAACTAGCCATAATTTAGGATTTATTCGCATCCTGAAAGAGAATTCTACTGTCTTATACTAAACATGTTCTGTTGTTAATTTTGACGTTTTATTTATGTATTTTTGTTGTTGTCTTCAACAGAGGATTGCTGAAGAGGACCAGTATTCCAACTGGTAATGTTTGTTGTGACTATTTATGTCCTTTGTACTTCTTCTTTTGGGCTTTTCCTTTTTGCAGAGGTTGCCAAATTATTCATTTGCTCAAATATCTACATTTTTTTTTTATAGCCAGATGCCTTTCCTAACACCAACCTTTCTATCTGTTCTTTCGATTTTCAACTGCAAAGGTCTTTTTATACTGTGCATAATTTATACACGGAACTTTAAAGCCAGAGTTAAAACAGAAAATTGTTTATAGTCGGGTGATCGAACACAGAATGTTGTATCTACAGGCAGAATGCCTACCAATTGCAGGGCAAACATTATTCTCCTTATGTTGATAACCTTAGTGGTACTGAAGCCTTATAAAATAGTTTTCTGTCATATAAAATGGTTATTTTGAACTTTTGTTAATTTGAATTTAAAAAATGTTATCCAAGCTTTAATTTGAAGCAAACTTTGACTAATACATTAAACAGATTTTTCTAAAATATGTTGCACTGCTTGTGTATTTTGTTATCAAATTTGTTTCATTTTTATGTTTTTGTAAAAAGTAGGGTTTTGAAATAAATTGAATTTCTTTCCAACTTCCCTCAGATGCTGTTGATTACATCATCATGGGAACTGTGATTTCGGAAGTGAAAACCAGCAATATTGCTAGAGAGGTAGTTAGTTGTTTCGTATTAACTCAACTCTAGGCAGTTTCACTGCCAGCATTGGAACTGTATCTGTTCAGGTTGAAGTGATTAGAAGTAGAACATTACCCGGTGCTGATAATCTTCTGCGGTTCCGCAGAAATCCGCTTTTTCCCCCTTCTCCACACTATTTCCTCCTTTTTCTTCATTATCCTTGATTTCCTACAAAGTAGCAAAGCATCATAGGTTCTAGCTGGGTCCCTGATAGAAATACGATATCCGTTCACCTCAAAGCTATCAGGTGCATGTTCTTTGACGTCACTAGAAATTGTGCTCTATTTTCGTTTTTTATCCACAGTCCACATCAGAACTTATTCACTTCCCTCAGTTTTCAAACGATCTCGGATAGTAGATTCTCGATGTAGCTAGGCCTAGTGTCAGTGTCCGTGAGGTCTGCATCAGTGTCAGTTAGACTCTACATCTAGAATCTAGAATCTAATCCTAGTCTAGACCTACTCTTCGGTCCGTGTGAATTTTCTTACTTTGATGTATACTTTTAAATTTTTATCGTGGTGCTTAGATCTAGATAATCTAGATCTAGATCTTAGACTTTGATAATCTAGATCTAGATCTACAGTCTAATTCAAAATGAAGTAATTATCAAAAGAGATGCAATTCACATTTAAAAGAGATTGATAGAAAAGGGAAAAATACATTTTGATTTGACTGGATGAAGCAGCGTGTGACATCAATATGAAAAATGGTCATTTGACTGTTCTAGTTAGTGATTCATTTGCCAAATAAGATGCAGAAACCACAGTGACTGCACTCCCTAACTTATGACTAAGCCCACCAAGCCTTGTTTATCTCCTTGAAAGGTAGACTCAGTAGATCTAGATCATAATATATTCTATAATAGATCTAATTGTAGTTATATTATTTTCAGCGTTAGATCTATTAACAATATATAGAGCCCCCACTTCCATAATTATGATTTACAAAGTGAGCTCGATTGGTCACGGTAATTTTCCCCTTTTTTGAAACTTTTCATTATCACCACTGATTACCACACAAAAGATAGCAATGACTTAGTCAGACAACGGATGAGCAAAGATGTTGAGGACAAATACCTAGAGGTTGGCCTGATTAATGTGGAATAATAACACGGAGAAGGATATGAATTTGAGAGACAGGAGTGTTGAGGATACAGTGGATAGGAATAAGTGTGTCTAGGGTTAAGGAAAACACCGACCACTGTACAGCTGGTACAGTGGTCTCATAATCAAATTCCTGTTTAGAATGAGAAGAGTTTGGGAGATGGTTGTTTCAGTTTATTTTAATTTGGCTAATTTTATTTCTGATAAATGTTCTTCAGAAAAGTATGAACAGTTCGTGTTTTTCATGATATTTTTAGTGACAGAATAATGATGCTATTATGTTTGCCTTCAGGCAGCTCTTGGTGCTGGCTTTTCTGATCGGATCCCAGCACATACAGTGACCCAGGCTTGTATATCTGCAAATCAGGCAGTAACATCGGGTATGCACCATTTTGACATCTTCGCAATGCTTACAAATACACTAGGTATTAGCATATTTATACAGGATGAGGCACATTCATTATTTGTAAAATAAGTACTTTTAGTTAATGTTTTCAATGCTAGATCTGGATTCTAGTTGCATTTTTAAAAAATGCTAGTCAACCTGATGTTCTTATTTTCTCAGGCATAGGTCTCATTGCTTCTGGCCAATGCGACGCAATAGTGGCTGGTGGTGTGGAATTTATGTCTGATGTGCCCATTAGGCATAGCCGTAAAATGCGCAAGATTATGATGGCTTCCGTCAAGGCAAAAACAACGGCTGCTAAGCTCCAACTCCTAGGTCAGGTAATGAGTCCCTCGGTCTGGACTCCAGAACTTCCCGCTGTATCCGAATTCTCCACCATGGAAACCATGGGGCATTCTGGAGACCGTCTGGCTGCAGCTTTCAAGATTTCACGTAGAGAACAGGTAGTAATATTATAAAATAATACTGTGCATTGCAACATGACATGACGCAGAATCTTAAATAATAAGGAATAATTTCTGGACTTGTAAGTTGTATTTCTTTCTGTCCTTGCGTATCAGCTCACCAGATTGTAATAAGATCTTATTAGGATTCTACAGAGCAATTGACAGTAGCATTGGGGTCTAGAAAGAGTATTCTGACTTGCAGGGGTTTGAAGATATGCACTGAAATGACTAAGATTATGTGCTGTGTAAATGGTGGTGGCATTTTGCATGAGGTGGGTAATTGGCCCTGTGGTGTATGTGCAAAGAATGCAATTAAAATGTAGGATGTGTGAACTCTGGATTCAGAAGAGAAGCGGTCTAGTGAAGTCAGGACAAATGGAGAATCTGCTCTTAACTTTGAGTGTCCAAGATGCCATAGCAAGGACAGGAAATCTGGTTTCAGTGTTGAGGGTGGTGTTAAAGTAGGTGATAGGACCATCTTCAGGGAAGTTTCAGAGCTATATTATCTAGGAGACAGGTTGTGAGCTGGCAGTGGCGCAGGGGCATCAGTTATCTCAAGAATTGAAAGCAGACGGCTAAAGTTCGGGGAAGTACTGCCTGTACCTGGATAATTAATGATAAGATATCTTGTAAAATCAGGGGAAAGATCTATGCACTATGTGTGAGGAAAAGCAAAATAACTTCTGGTACTGGTAGAATAGTCTGGGCTTTGAGACAAGACCTCAAAGACATGCTGAATAGAACATAGATGAGGATGGCTAGATGAAATGACTGTGGCGGCACTGTCTCAATTCAGGACAAATAAGGATATGAAGATTTACTGGGAATCGATGAGATAGGTGAGGTGGTCACCAGTCTAAGTTATAATGGTTGGGGTTATGTACATTGGAAGGATAATAATAATAATAATGACTGGATCAGGAAATTTGTGAATTTGGAAGTTGGGGTGGGGGGGGGGGGGGGGGGTGTGGGGGAGAGGGGGATAAGAATTGACTTGGAACAAAATGGTAGAACTTGATATAAGTTAAATTAAAATATAATGAATGGGGATTGATGGCGCCTAGAGACATGCACGCACGCACATTTGCTCGCACACACACAAACACACACATACAAACATACTTAAATATGCAATAAATTATTTTATTATTAAAATTTTCATCACATATTAAAGCACCAAGAAAAGATATTTCTTTAAAAACATAATATAAATGTGTAAAAATGTTATAATATTGCAATATTTTTATTTATTTTAGAAATAATAATGTATCGATTAAGTGAATCCATATGCTTTATATTCAATATGTTTGTGTTAAACTATTCTTTCTTAAAGGATGAGTTTGCCTTACGATCACATCAGCTGGCTAAGCAGGCCACAGACAACAATTTGTTAAGTGACAGACTGGACTACAAAGTTCCTGGTATGTGCTCTTGTCTTGTCAAGACAGTCTTTTCTTGCTCATTAATTATTCATATTTCATGGTTCCACAAAGAGACGGGATGGACTAGAGACCATGCACGACACTTTCATTCTTCATGTAATGCATGAACAAAGGAGCTCACTATTAATAGAGTTGGAATATTAATGTCTCTTTTTAGTGTAATATGATATATGAGTAAATCAATTGTTACTTTTCATTGCTACTCCATCATTTGGTTCTTATATCAGGTTGATTAATTCTCTCCCATCTTAGTAGTGACTGATTTTTAGTTGTCTAAGACTCCTTGTCTCACATAGGGCTCCTGCTGGTTATGTCTGATCTTCTGATGCCTCCATAATTCTTAGGTACCTGAAAACCCCGCCCTAGTTCACTTCTGTTCATTACTACCCTGATTTCCTTGCGAAACATGAATATTTAGCACAGCCTCTTGTATTTGGCCACTCACAGTTCTGTACCAAAGTATATCAGGTTCTTGCCATTCTTGCATACTCTTCTTTCATTTGCCTACTGCCAAACAGATCTTTAATGTGCTTTGTACACACTGGCCTTATCAGCTTATTACCCATCTCCAAGAGGGCTTTGTCATTTGGACTGTCTAGTTGTAGTAAAGGATGAATTTACAGTAGGATTATTAGGTGTCGTGTAATAACGTGGCCACTAGCTCTCCTTGAAAAAGTTCAACCGTGGACTCAACAATATAAACATATAATTAATCTCCAACAACTGTGCAGTGATTGTACATTGTGGGACAATGTGATTTGTAAATTTAAGTCAAACATCTAAAGGTGTGTTTAAAGTTTGTAATTTTGTGCTTTGTTAAATGTATCTTCAGAGAGAGCATTGTTTTAGCTTTAGTTTTTATCAACAGGAGTGGATGAACCAGTCACTACTGACAATGGAATTCGTCCTTCCAGCATTGAACAATTTGCTAAACTTAAGCCTGCATTCATCAAACCCCACGGCACTGTGACAGCTGCAAATGCTTCCTTCTTGGTATGAATCTGATGTCATAGAAGTTTACGTTAGCTAACATTGAACCCATATAGTTTCATTTTCATAAACCATATTAACCCTTTTTCCCTCAAGCAGTGACTTATTTGAGCGGTATAAGGCCTTTTTTCCAACATTGTGTTCCTATTTGTTACGTCTAACCTCCCCCACCCTCCCTGAATCTTAATCGATCTAAGGTACCCGAAAACCCTGCCCCAATTCATTCCTGTTTGTTCCCACCATGATTTCAGGGTGTAACATGATAATTCATCATTGCAATGATTGTCCTTCACCACCTGCCTAGTGATTGGTTGGCTTCAGATGGGCCTTGTCTTCAACTACTCTCAGGTCTACGCCGTAGCAAATCAGAGGCTTGGGTATCTAACATTACCCAAAAACATACGACCCTTGTTTTCGTCATAGACAGGAGACAGAGCTTACCAGACCTTGTCTTCGACCACTCCCAGGTCTATCCGGCAGCAAGTGAGAAGGCTTGCATCTCTCACACTACCATGTTACTCATGCAATGAAGGGGTGCGAAGACCAATGGCACCCATCCCAGAGAGCTAATCTCGACACTGGCCACAAATGTTGTGCAATGCAATGTGACCACTGGACTGCTGGCTTGTCTTCAACTCAAATTTTCTGTCTCAACAAAGCCTGGTTCTCTGTACCATGTGCTCCCACTCTCATCTCAACTATGTTTTCCTTGAAGCTGTCTACCCATCTCCTCTTTGATCTTCCCAGAATCTCCATTTTTCAGAATCCTTTTTCCTAATGGTCTTCATCTCTCCTCTTCACATGTCCATTTTGCTTGCTTTTGCTTTATTTGAAACTTATGTTATACCAAAAGTCACGCTGAAATTTCGTTGTGATTGAAAAAGGTTATAGACATAGATAACATTTTATAGTTTTATTTCTTGTATAAAATGTTGAAAAGAAATAGTTGGATACCTGATTGTCCTTGTGTATATTCGTGTGCTACTTTCAGACTGATGGAGCATCTGCTTGTCTTATCATGTCCGAGGAGAAAGCTCTACAGATGGGGTTCAAGCCCAAAGCATACCTCCGGAATTTTGTCTATGTTGCTCAAGATCCTAAGGATCAACTTTTGCTGGGGTACATATTATTAGATCTCGTTTTCTTTTCTGTATTTTTCTTTTCTTGATCCTCTTCTTATGTTTTATTTACGGATTTTATTGAATGGATCGGTCAAATTTTGGTTACATCACACACAGCAGCATGCACCACTGATAATATTTGAACAATCTATCTTTATGTTGGAGTATGTGGCTTTATAAATAGTCATGATGTGGCGATAAGGTAAGATTTACATTTCAAGGAGGATGAAGCATAGAATATTGGGAGGGGTATCAGGGATTATTTCTGAAATGTTTAAAAGTTCAGGGAAGGTAGACATTTACATGTATGATTGTATTATGTTCTAAAATAGTTAATTAAAATACAATGTTGACAGATTGGAGCATGGGTGTTATTTTTCCGGGCTGACCCGGAATTCCGGGTTGGTGAGATTTTCCGCGCCGGGATTCCGGGT
>JAUEKS010220496.1:0-13773 GCA_031762815.1 Tylodina fungina
GAGAGTTGCAATGAGTTGTGCAAGGAAATCTTGGTAGGAACGAACAGGAGTGAATTGGGGCAGGGTTTCTGGGTACCTTAGATCTATCAAGATTCAATGAGGGTCGGGATGATCAGACGTAACAGTAGGAGCCCAATCTGTGAAAAGGAGTCTTATACAGCTAAAAATCAGTCACTTTTTAAACATGAAAGGGTTAAAGAAAAAAATACAGAAACAAAACTCCCTTTTACAAGATTACATGTATTTTTATCTTTAGAGAGAACACTTTGAGAGATAAAAAAATTAGAAAAGTATCAAAACCTTACATTAGATGTATTTAGATGATTAAATGTAAAAAACAAAACAAAATAATATACAGCAAGCTATAAATATGTGATCAACATTGTTGCCATAGTGTGTATTATGGGGAAGATTGAAATTTGTAAATTTTGTTTGTTTGCTGCTGCATTTGGTCTCTAACAACACAATTTAAATTATTTTAGAGATGACTAGAACAAAAGCATGTAAATTACAAACCAAGCAAACAATAATATAAAATCATAATCAAAATATTGATATAACCACTTGAGTGCCCACTAAAAATTTTTCATTGTATCTAAATTTTCACTTAAATTTAGCCTAAAATAAAGATATGACACATATTAGTTTAAATAACCCTTAACTGAAAAAATACTTATCTAAACAGCCCAAAACTATACAATTTTGGATTCAGCACATACTAATGCTTCTTTCGGTACAGACAAAAGGTGAGAAAAGTAAAATTGTGGGATGTTGGGGTCCATAAAAGAGGAAGTTATTGCTTCACCATTAGTTGATCACAGGTCATCACATAATGCCAGTACTAGATCTAGCCTAGCAACAGCTGATCTGCCAGCTCACTATTGTAGTCTATTTGTCTTATTTTTCCATGAATCAATCAATAAATATGTGCTAAACTATCAACTGACCTTCATCTTCATCACTAGAAACCTCCTCCTCACTTTGTTTCAGCAAAATCGTCGTCACAGTCGGTCAAATCGGAACAAGAACAAAACAGACTTTATAAACTAATCGGCACCATTTTGGTTCAATCTGGACTGCTATTCCAGATTTTTAAACATCTGTAAGCCATAGTTTAAAGCCTACTATAAAATCGCCCGAATTCGGGCGCTGGGAATCCAAACAGGGAGACCAGATTCGGGCACTGGGCACTCAAGTGGTTAAAGATACCGTAATTCATGTAAGACAAAGAGCAAAATGGGCATAACTGTCGTGGTTAATTTTTTTATCGAAATCACATAGTCATACACACATCTCTACACCACACATAAACATATACACACCCACACTTTCCTCTCAAGCATGATGTAAAATATTAATAAAATTATTATTCCTTTATTAAAATATATTCTATTAAAAAAAACAAATAAAATAATTTCAGTGTTGTAGAATTAATGGAACAACACTAGCATTACAATACCTTATAATCAATGTGCCAGCGCTTCTTTGAACAATAATCAAGAAAATACAATTTAAGCATAGATACTAAATATAATTTAATATCTGTGATTTAAGTCATATCAGAGGTAAAACCAGTTTAATTTTCCGCTTCATCAGATACATCTGAAGAACACACTAAAACACGTTGCTTTTTACAGTCCATGCAATGACACAATGTGCTGCATTTCAAGTTGTTTTAAAGACAACTGCAATTGGCACTTTCACATTTTGGCCTTTTACAAGAGCATGTATGTTGTAGTTTCAACTAAATCTGAAGGAGCAATTGGCATTGTTGACCACTTGACTAAGAGAGTTTCAGATCCAGAAACGCAAAATGGTTCAATCAACCATCCAAATTTTTCAGGATCTGTAAGTCGCCATATTCTGGATAGTTAGCTCATTGCATGTGAAGAACTAAACGGTCTTTGTTTGGGGATAATGCAGAATCTCTACATTCTCTCATTCTGAAAGAATTATAACATACAGCATTAATATCAGACAACTTCTTCCACCCATAAAGTTCACATGTAACTTTTTCACATAACTTCAGGAATGATGCTTCTAATTCCCTAGATGTGCCAGTTGATGAGAAAAATGCCTACCATGATGATGAACCCATCATGAGATTGAATAATTTCAATTTCCCTTTCCCTAAAAAAGAACTCACAGAGTCACAACCAGAGAATGCATGAAGACCAATGATAGCTTTAGCTTGATTAGGAGTCGAATACTTTGATATGCACCCAACGCTCAAAAGCCGCGGCAATTGACTGGTAGAAATGCGAATGTACAAATCAATGTTTAGCGCTGAGTAAAATGATGTTGCCAGAACAACAACATCTGTGTCTGGGCTACGAATAATAACTCTTTCCATATTATTTGCCATTGCAGCATGGTCGGCATGTAGTAACATTCTTGTGTCAGCTTCTTCATGATCACAACTAAATTCTGGAATATTGTCAATTTGAATGGTGCCACTTTGCACACTGAACCTATCACATAGATTTCCATGGCGCATGATCAACGCACACTCAGTATTTACCCATGTAGTCTGCCATTCTTGCCACAACAGGTGCAACAAGGCTTCTTTGTTTTTACAGGTTTTTCTGGAATCACTCCTTCATCTTCAACAGAAGGTTCTGAATATATCCATGGATTACCCTTTAATACATTCCCGAACTCAAGTCGCATCATGCGGCTACCTAAAGGGTTCGTCAGTGAGCTGCATTATGTGGCTCAAGAAAATCATGAAAGAAAGAGCAAATCCACGAAGCACCGAAGCGACCTATATCTGCGCATGTTCGAGTGTAACATCTTCCCTTTCTGTTAAGTTTGACCAAATGTGAACGAAGGAAATGCTTGTTTTGTTGATTGGAATCGTTTTCAAAGTTGTTTTTTGTGACCGTGTTGTGACAAAGTGGAGCCTGAGCTGTCAGAGGAACGCCCACCCAAAAGGTTGTCTTCATTGTGCATAGAATGATAGAAAACAAGCGATGAATAAGACTACGGCATTTGTCCGATATTGAATAACAGTGGGAGGCGTTGAGAAATTATTTATTATTTTTAAACATTTTTTTGGCCTTCATTTTTTTGCTTTGGTCACCACAATCTTCACTCTATCATCTTTATTTCTTGTCTATATTATTCTCCTTTCAATTCCCTTCAAAATGGTACATACATTGTTGGGTCTGTGATTATTCGTTTTCAAGTTATGGGCCATTAAGTATCATATACGTGCACACTCTCCATGTTTTAGTAAACGCTGAGGTCCAATGGTGAAAATCATGGGGGAGGGAAAGAGTTGACACTCTTTTCTTTGCTTGGTCGATATGACGAGCTGAGGTTAATAATACATAGCAGGTGTGGTAATAGCCGACTTCGTCTCTGAGCTCACAGTGCAGATCTCATTTTTGAGCAACAAACTGTTGAATGTTGTCCAGTTCTTTCCACAGATTTGCGCATGGAATTATTTTATTATAAGAAACACTTGTACAACGTTTCAAAGGTTCAAAAGTTGGAATATTGTGGGGTTTAAGATGAATAATACATCAAAGGCATGATTCCATTATTTACATTAAAATTCTGACCATGACCGAGGGCAGGTCAGCACTAAAAATAGATTCCCTGCTGTGAATGAAGTGATTGGCTGGTTCTACCGGATAATTCTGTCTCCGTAGCTTTTCGTATTCGGGGGAATCAGTTTATTTTCATGCATTGTATCGGAAGTTTTATTGCAAAGCTCAAACAGACATCCCATTGTAAAAAGTATAAGTCACCGAAAATGCCTTTCTTATAATGTTTTTCTTTACTCAAACTCATCAACTAAGTAATAGCTATGCACTAGGTTGCCAGGAATTGAAATGATTGCTGTTTTGTCCAACTGCCTACTGGTCTTGATCCAGATTTTAATTTTTTATTATAATAACATACCATCATATTCTTTTGCTTTTTTAAAAACGTGCTTTCAATCTTCTGCTAATCTTTGCATCCACTTCCCTACACATTAACCACTTCGAATCAACCACAACTGACTTACTAAATATTTATCAGTTACAGACACAGTTACACAGGTGGGATTTTAGAATTCTGAATTTTTACTTGAAGCTAGCCACCTGTACCGTGTATCTCTGTACTGTGTAATGGCAGGCAAAATAAAAATGATTATTCCTATTCAGTCATTCACCACTAGATTTATTGAAAATGAGTTGTGTGAGGTACAAAGTTTGGGCAATCAGAGCTGTATAAATGGTGTATTGTTTAGTTCTTAAAATAATTTCAAAATAATTGTATTTTCAATTATCAGGTACGGTTGATAAAATCTATCCCCAACAACCAGGAGCTTATGGATTTGAGATCGGGCTTCCTGCTGTTGAGAACATTATCTCTCGCATCGGGCCATGTTTTCCATTTCGAATTGAAAGTGTGTGCACCAAGGACAGTCAGGAGCTTTCAGATTCTGATAGGTGAGCCTGGCATTAATAAAAGCATCCTTGGTTTTTATGTGATTATAAAGATTTCTTCTTCTTCACAATACTGATCTATTCAGATGGATTGAGTATGATGGTCAGTGCACATGTTAAAGTGGTTAGATTTAGTTCGCTGTTTCTTGTTTATGGGTAGTGAATTGCAGAGCATTCTTAAAGGTACATCTCTAGATTGCTACTACTCTTAATGGAGAGTGGCAATTTGCTCCACAATCTAATAGTGCTTGGGAAAAATGAGTATAGGTCACTGCTAATATTGGAGACTGGCAAACTGTATGTTTAATAGCCTGACTGTCTGGTTGACCTTCTATTTGGATTGATTTGATGTTGATTTAATAGTACCTTTATAGCAGTGAGCTCATTTACTCCTTTATAGAATGTTGCGGTTATAATTCTGGCTCTCTGTTCTTCTAATGATATCCATCCTAACTTTTTAAGGTATAATGATGTCCTACCAGATATGAATGTATAGTCATAAGTTACAAATCTTGCTGCATTCTTCTGTACTTTTGCTAGTTCTTGTATTTGATTTTTTTGGTAAGGGTCTCATACACAAAAGTCATATTCCAGAATAGGATTTACAAAGGTTTTATAACACTTTTCTTTAACTCTTTCCAGACGGAATTTTTTCTGGGTACAGACGCAATTTATGCCAACCGTGAAATGTGGAAATTGGGTAATATCAGGAACTAAATAATAATACAAGATCCGATTCATTCAAAAGGAAGTTTATATTTTGTTTATATTTCGGTCAGCCTTTTTAAACAGTCATTGGGTGAAATAAAATGAAGAACACTGTAAAAACAAAACAAGTGTAGAGAGACCCACTACCACCGATATATCGGTATATGTCTGGATTAGGTTGAGAATCAGTACCGATATATCGGTATACATCCGGATAGAATTAATGGGTTTTGGACAGTGTGATGTTACGTTTTAAAAAAGCAAGGGTGTTATTTGCCTTTTTGCAAACAGCTTTGTTTTGTTCTTTCCATTGAAGTTTCCTGTTAATAATTACTCCAAGATATTTGTCATGGTTTGTTTCAGATAATATTTTGTTGTGGATATAATATTCTGTTTTAACAGGTTTTTGTTTGTTTGTGATTTTTAATACGTGACATTTTTCGTGGTGGAATTCCATTTTCCATTTTTATTCGCATTTTTGGAGAGTATCTAAATCTTTTTGGAGGGTGTTGCCATCACTAGTCATTTTAATTTCTCTTTATCTGCAAGAAGTCTAAGATAAGTTTCTGTAGAGAGTTTTTTTGTATATGTCATAAATGAATATTAAGAAGAACAATGGTCCAAGAACTGTACCTTGAGGTACATCTTATTTAAACTACGTTTAAACCACTGATTTATAATTATACTACCTTTATCATTGATCTGCAGTAAGATTAAGAAATGCAACCTCAAATATGTCATAAGTAATGCTGACAGGTCAATGGTTTGTTCATGGTAGAATGAGGATCATAGTTTTCCTGAATTTACCATAGACCAGTACTGGGTAGCTGGTGCCATGTAATTCAGCACTACCTGTTGCAATGCAATACCTCTCCAACATAGAATAGAGAAGCCATGCAATCAGTACTTGTAAAAAGCTGACTTTTAAAACAGTGATGAAACATTTGTACTGATGAAACCATTGAGCACTGCCTTCTCCATTGCCATTCCTCTGATAATTTTCGGACAAGACAATCCATCTCCTCTCCACTAGATTTTTAGACCAAACTTTTACCAGTGACAAAATATATGAAGAAAAGGCTGTACACAAATACTAAGGACTATCTCACTCACTCACCTTGTAGCATGGAGGTGTCTGTCTGGCAAAGAATAGTGAATCGGTATACGTAGTGCATCTTTAAAAAAAAATCATCCCTGGTTTATGTGAAAGCTGAGGCATTCGTAAACTATAATAGCCTGGTTGACCTCAGGAATGGCATCAGGCTGTAAAACGTTTGCTTAACAGAATAATTAAAGAGGTAAATGGTGTCTTGAGCGTATTCCTGAAATGATTGACAGCAACCCCACCCCGCCCCCCAAATCAACAGATGTTGATGCTGTTGTTCCATGTAATCCAGTACTGCATGTCGCACGCATACCCCTCCAGCATAGAATAGTGACGTTGCATACTCAGCGCCTTGTAAAAGCTGACTTTTGGGAAGGCGAAAACTGAGACATCCATAGTCTATAACTGGTAGGTGTCAGGATGGGGATCCAGCCCCAAAACCTTTGCTCCATAAAAATTGAGAAAGAGACTCCCTCAAGAAGCAAGTGCTGTCTTGGGTTAACCCCTGGAATAAATGACAGTGATTGAAAGCCTGATGATAATAATGAAGATCATGATTGACTATTTAGGGCTGCATCTCAGCTTGACCACTGACTACTTTTGAAGCATTCTCTATAGACTGAATTTTGGTTGTAGCAGGCGAGCTTCTCTACTCTGTTCCACCCAAGAAACGGTTGACCCTACAAGAAACTACAAAGCGTGCATCTTTATTTTCATGATTGAAAATATGAATGTTTTATTTGGCAACAATGGTTTTTTTGGCATCCAATTGTGATCACAGAGATCACAGATACCTGAACTATTAACAAGAGTGTCCACCTATAAGTTTACTCCAGTTTTCAGATAGTTGATTGTGCACGTTGGGCATGCACATACAACGTCCTTCATTCTGCGTAGAACAGACTGTTATTTCAGTAATATTTTCTGTAGATATTCTCTGATTAAAATTACATGACAGCCAGCTAATCCTCTCACAGTCCGCCATTACCCCTTGTAGTGAAGCCTTGAGGCACTCAGACTTGAGACATGTTATCCCAAGTGTTCCGCCTTGTGAAGAAATTTACATCTGACTTTTAAACAACCTTTACCCCCTTCTCTGACCTCCTCTGTAGACTATGTAACAATTGCTGTTCTCAATCCTTTCATTGTTTTTCTTCTTATCCACAGTTTAATTTTGTCTTTTTCTGAACAGGGAGGATATAGTGCGTCATATTGTTGAAGCTGACGAACAGTTGATTTTGATAACCCATGGGACAGACACAATGTGTGACACAGCCCGATACTTGGTGCATGCTGGCGTGGGACAGGGCTTGGATTTTGGCCCTGGAGTTGGTGAGAAGGTGTGAAATCAATTGGGAACTGGGCTCATAAAGTGTTCAGAAATCCTTTTATATCCATTTATGGAATGATCTTACTGACATCATCAATCTTAACAGTATAAACAGTTTATTGAAGAAGTTTATTGGACAAAATCTGGACATTTTGAAGTCATGATACTTCAGGTGTAAAATATTCAATGTCAGTATTCTACGTTTTGACAAATTTTGTTAGACAAATTTCTGAAAGCTTTGTTCTCTAATTTGGCCATACATACTCATCGCATACACATCAATGTCTGTTCAAAATATTATAAAATATACTAACTGTCTCTCATTCATGCATGAACAAATGTTGAGGGGATCAAAAAAACTTGAGGAAATGATGAAAATCATCCTATAAACTATCTTGTAAATCAATGGAACGTGTGTCCAAAAAAATCCATATTTAATTAGATACCGGTAGTACTAGTACAAATATATATGACCCTCTTCAAGATCGAGGATGGTTAAAAACATCGAAAGAGAGGAGATGGGCTGCACCCTCAATATTCTGGCACAAGAGATATGAAAGCTTTAACTCTTCCATAACCTAGTGACCGAAGGGTAATGGGACTACCTTTATCTTCACCTTTTTTACTCTGTTTTGAGTGCATATCATCGCTCAACTGAGTAGTCTTTGATTTTGTCTTATTTTGCTATGGTACTGACCATTTCATTAATACATTATTCTATATCTAATTATGAAATACATGTATCTTCTAGACCAAGGGAATCAAGGTATGAAATTGTGATGCTAGTAAGTAAACCCCTAATACTAATGGCGGCTCTAACGACAATGAACAGTATGGAAGATGGAAAAGTTAAGATAAGGGAAATAGCGAAAGCTAGACATAACTCACCTTCTAGATGTACAGCACTCTAGTGTTGACATTATTGTCTATGCAAGTGCTAATCCATTGTTTTAGGAAGCAAATTTCGGCATTGGGTGTATATACCCAATTCCCTCTAATAGTAGCACTGTATCTAATAAATGCGTACCCCCCTCCCACCCCTACCCGACATTACAAAAGAAGACCGCTATCGAACAGTAAATTCTTATTCAACAATGTATTAAACGATGAACAAGGTAACTGTTTGATCAATGAAACTATTAGAATGACACTGGTATTGATTCAGTTTAGGGTTATCAAAGTTAGTGTCCTGGACTATTGCAGATAGGTAGACTGAGTAGGCGAGATAGGCCTGACTAGCCTAGGCCTAGGCCTAGTGGCGGGTGATTCCATTCATTACTCCATCACTCCTGCCATATCCACCCCTGATACAAAGCACAAAAATAGCACAAAAAAAAACAACGGAAGCTTGAACTAGTCCTTACCAGCAGAGAGCTGTTGTATGTCTTTGAACTACGACAAACCAATGGCATCTGGTTAAACTATAATGAATGGCTGTTAGATATGAAACATGAAATCTGCAATGGAAAAGATACTACATCTTTTTTAATTGTAGATGTACTGGTGTATTGTTGTGGAAAGAAAAACAAAGAAACATATGTTGGAGTTGCCCATCTGTTCAACTTATGTTAGTCATCAAACAATTTTATAATGGACGTATCCAGCGACATACTTTCTTCGCATCATCTTGCAAGGAAAGATTGAAGAGAAAGGGGATGATGCAGAAGAAAGACTATCTAGATATCTAGATAGCATGTTGTAGTGAATCAAACTTGATCTATAGCGTCAATACCTGTGCCAGTTGCCACAAGATGGGAAGGCATGACCTCCAATCTCCCCAGTGAGTAGGAGAATAGATAGATAGACAGACTGTCGGTAACCGATGAAAATGTTGTGTATAAATATGGCAGCTTAAAGACATTTGTGTCAGTTCCTTACAGTTAAACTACAGATAGGAGCAAAGTAAGAGTATGGTTAGTGCTGTATATAGTAAGCCCAAACTACATATGATCAAAAGTAAGAGCTGTTACTTGGGATGCCTGTCATAATTATAGGCCATGTGAGCAGAGGGAATGCCTAGTTAGTATTGTCAGAGCTACCTATGTGATTGTGCTGTCAATTATTTTATATCATATGATAAAAGCGGATGCCTTGGCCTTGTTGTTGGAACTGTCTATGTGGATGTCCTATTAGAGGTAATCTTAGTTGAGTTGTTTGAGTTGAGTTGAGTTAAAGTTTTATGTCACTTACAACACAAATAGGTTATTTAATTGACAGAATGTGTCTTCAAATCTCAAAGCACACTGAAAACACAATCAATAGAATTGAGTCCAGGTCCTTGGTGTGGGTTGGAGACTCCTAATGAATTGTGTTGCCCTGTGGTACACTGCAATGCCACATCAGACATGTAGTAAAACAATGGGCCTGAGGTAATCTTAAAATCAGAGCTATAATAATATAGTTCTTTTGGTACTGTATTATTTATCTAGCTTCCGTCAGCAGTAGCAAAGACAACATTTTCATAACATACTTTATCTAAGTTTGATCACAAGAATACAAATTTCCATGTCAATTCATGCAATGAGAGAATGACTGTTCTTTACTCAAGAATAAAGGTCAGTGTGAAATAATTCTTTTCTGTATGGGTTAATTTTCAGGTTGTGGTCATCACTGGTGCCTTAAAGCCAGAGTGCATGAGAGATTCCGATGCTGATTTCAATGTCGGATGTGCCGTGGGCATTCTACAAGCCTTCTCATCACCTGGTGTTTATGTAACAATGGGTGGTTGTATCATTCCTGGAGCACATGCAACTAGAAATGTCGATGGACAGTTTGTGGATGAGAGATATTTACTCACTCGATTTTAAAATTGTCAAAAAAGAGAGAGTAATGTATATTAGAGAATGAAGAGGCTAAAAGAAAGATAAAAAATATGATCAACTGTTGGCCTTCTTCTATTTACCCTGAATTACAGGGTTTAGCCCGAGATGCCACCTATTCCTATCTATCGCATCCTCCACACTGGTGCATTCAAGCTGAAGTGCAAGAAATTTGTTGAAGATCAATTCTTATGATATATCCTAATTGAGTTGGAAAAAGGTTACTCTTATCATAATTAATTTTCAGCCCTAAAGATTCTAAGTTAAATGTATCCAACACTTTATGTCTTTTTCTCACAAATTTTACTGTCACGGTCTGAAACCAATATGTTATCCACATAACAAGTTAACTTCAGATTACTTGATCGTAAATATCCAATAACGCAAAGCAACATTTTGCTGAAGTAATATGGACTGGTGCTCAAACCAAACGGTGTCACATTCCAAACGTAGTACGCGTCTTCCCTTGCTGAAGTAATATGGACTGGTGCTCAAACCAAACGGTGCCACATTCCAAATGTAGTACGCGTCTTCCCAGCAAAAAGCAAAGTATTTCTGATACTGTTCGTTGATATGTACTTGGGGAAAAAAAATCCTTTAATAAATCCACTGTCACTAGATTGTCACATGGATCTACAATATCCAAGACCTGGCCGATCGATTCGTACACAAATTTTGGTGGTGTACAATGATTGTTTACTCGTCTTATTGATGCTACTGATGCTGGTTGATATTTGTGACATCTTAGAAATATATCCCAAATTTAGAAGTCTATTTCTTCATTGATAAAATTCATTTCTTTGTTATTAAATGATCTATTTTCTATCTCAAAAAGGGTTGGTAAGTAGTTAAAGGGAAGAGACACACCATTTTGTATCCAATCAATGACAGTTTCACTCACACCAATTGACCTTCATCAGCTTAAGAGCTGAGCCTGTCGTTCATGGGTTGTGTTGTGTGTTGCACTGTGTGTCATCATTTCGATCTCGGTTTGTTGAACATGGGCAAGCTCATTCTATGTCATGGTGGTGTATGATAACTTCCACGTTTGATACAGAATCATTGTGCTGGCAAGGCTCGTCCTCTGCTAATGTTAGGTCTACAATATGCCTCGGAGTCAACGAACTACTTCGGTCATTTTTAAAAGCTCGTTGGAGCAAAGGCCATAAGCCTCTCCACCCCCCTCCCCCTCGGGGAAAATACCCAAACAAAGTCAATTACTACTACATCAGTACCTCCCTTGTTTTTACCAAACGTCTACTTTCTATGACGTTAACAATGTCGAAATTACCTCAGACCATCGGCAAGGCATGGTTTCACTCTGAATTACGAGTCCCAACGTCTGCCAAGCTACTGAGACAAAAGAAATCAGTGATGCAAACAGATTAAAAAACCGAAAGAAGAAACTTTAAAAACAATTCCTTCTTTCTTCTCATTACAAATATATCTAAATCTAGAACTATATTGAATGTTAAGTCAAAAGAATCAATAGAGCTCATTTCTTCTATTTATTGTCCCAGGCAGTGTAGACGTTGGGACTCGCCGTATAGTAAAAAGTTGACGTAAGGTCACGTAGTGGAGTTAAAGCAAAAGTGGGCCCTACCCCGTGGGAAGTTCACCTTGGTATTACTTGTTATTACGAGACGTAGACGTTCTGACATCCACCATCCCACTTTCTCTTACGTGTCGACCGTTCATCGGCTGCCACGCCTTCCTCCTCCCTTCTCTCTCCTTATTCATAATTTTCTCCCTGAGTGTTCACATCTGCCCTACCCCTATTACGGTACATGGCCTAATATAGCCTACGGTAAATGTCAGCTGACAGCAGACCTTTTGAATTTCGAATTTCAACTAGGTAGATCTAGACAAGCAATTAAATATGAGCTTGCCTACACTTCTTGTTCGTTGGAACTGAGGATAGGTCTGACATTAGTTCGTTGGGTAAAATATATTTCATAAAGTCAATGAAGGGAAAAAAACGGGGATTTTTCTCTGTTCGTTAAATGCAAGGTGCTTTTTGAGTCCGAGTTTGTTGAATTCGAGGTGTACTATATTAGTATTGTATATATAGCTGATAATTCAGCGGCGATTCTCACATTATGAAGAGATCTCTGTGAGAAAGCAGTACTGTTATTCTCCAGTGAACGAAATAGACTAGATGTCTCATCATCAAAGGTGCTTTTCACAACCAATGAAGAATATTCAGACTGTAGAAAATTGATCTGGGCAACTAGAACTATGAACAGTGATTGTTTGCACTTTTCAGTGTCTTGATTTTGGGTGATAACTTTAACACCTGTCTCAGCAAACCTGGCACATTTACTCAATATCTTCGAAAAAGGTTTATTGTCGTTTTTTTATGCCAGTAGAGGGGTCATTCATTTTTAGTCCCGGTAGTATTGGGGTATTTGAAAAGGCATTGCGTTCATATTTTCTTTGAATATCGCTGTCAATGGTGGGTGAAGATGAAGTTGTACCAATGCCATTATCTGCCTCAGCAAGTGAAGCCGGTGTGCGGTTATGGTTTTCGATGGCCGTAAGCCATGCGTCACATTGTTGGAACAATGATGTGAGTTTGCCGATCTTTGCTTCAAAGTTGGCCTGAGATTCCACGCTTTCTTTTAGCTTCAACTTAGCCATTTTAACCGGTCGGTACAGGTGACAGGCTTAACCTCCAGCCCACGGCATATTGAGCGAATATAATGAAAATACTAATAGAAATAACCGTAATTTACTATGTAATCTAGATTCGATTGTCAGATATAGATTTCAATAAAATTAGAAAAATAAGATAAGTAGATAGATAGATACCTTGTATGTTAGTTTTATGCTCTTGCTTGGGTTGGAGGGGAGGGGTTTCAATCCTCCTCATCATCATCAGGGCTAGTTTTCACTTTGTTCAGAGGAACCCCATAGCTAGTTGACTGCCACAATTTTTTTTGTCTCTTGCCAGCGACATCCAACTGGAACCAGCGCAGGTACATGTAGCCATTGCACATAGGTTTTTCAGCTCCCTGGTTTCACAAGGACAAAGAGAGACAACATTAATTCAGTTGTGACGAGTATGGGTAGATCACCACTAGTTCAAACAACCAGGGCATGGAACCATGAAGCATGGAGGGAACTGGTGGACATATCAATATGATCTGTGGTGCCTGAAGACTTCAGGGGCAGATGGTAAAGAATAGTGTTCTGCAGGATTGAGTATTATGTAGGCTATGGTAGTTAACCAGCATCTTTAATCTTCAAGGACAGAATTATCAGGCCTCATTACTTCTACCGTACTACGCCCACGTGGCTTACTTCATGTCTGATGTGGCATTGCAGTATTCCACAGGGCAACACAATTCATTAGGAGTCTCCAACCCACAC